>NJDC01002361.1:225461-254794 GCA_002245475.1 Calephelis virginiensis
AAAAATATTCCTTAAGACATTATTCTCTAACCATTGATTCTGTTCGCTATCTTTTATCAAACAAGTACATGAAAGGGTGTTCATATTTTATTGGAACTTGAATTATGTTGTTCTCGTGTGTTTGGTTTATATTAAATTTAAGAACTGGTAACCCTGTCTCGATAAGTCGTATCACGAGCCGCGCCCCGAGCGCGACGATTATTATTTCGAGCGCCGATCAACATGAAAATGGAGGTCCATAAATTTATCAGACATAGAGTCGGTCGATTCGCCCCGGGCTCGCATTATATAAAATATGTCAAGAATTAACCTTTATCACACAAAGAATATTTTACTTTAGGCACCCAAATCGGTCAGGAAACTACGTCCTGATTATATTAGGTGACATGTGAATTTATAATAGCAGAGTCTTTCCTTACGCCATAGTCCATAGTGCAATGGACATGGATAATAACATTATATTACAATTGATATTGAGTGTAAAGTGATAAGGAAACTAAATCTTGTCTTTCTTCTGAATAAGTCTTTCCTTACCAATAGTTCAAAAGTTTGAAAATGACCGTTATCCACATCACAATTTATTATAAAATGTGTCAAAATGTACAAAAGTAAATTTATAAAAATGTATACGGAATCGTATGTAAAGAATACACAATCACAATAATACACAATAATACACAATAATACACAATCAAACACAGAATATTTAACTTAAGGCAGGCAAATGGAATAAGAAACTTTGTCCTGTTTATAGTAGGTGACATTTAAAATTGGTCTTGCGATAGCTAAGATTCAGTGGAGAATTCAAAATATGTCATGAATTCGCTTTTATCACGTTACTTTAGGGCATCCCAATTTGTCAGGAGACTACGTCCTGATTATGTAAGGTGACGTTTGAATTAACACGTCGCCCCTTTTTCTTAGCGCAGTGTCGGAGAAGACTTATATCTATATTAGTCTAGAGTTAGAGGAATAAATTATAATTATTACTTTACTGTCTAATTAGTAAACACGGAGTAAAGTACTTCGGGATTCAACCTTAAATATAGTAGTTTTTATTACAATGTTATACAGGCTATAATATCAATTTAATTTTACTCCTACGTTAGTTCACATTTATTAATAAGTAATAGTAATAGAGTTGAGGTACAGAAAACGTAATATCTAAACGTTTATAGAAATATATTAAAGAGCAGTGCGCAAGCTTGTCTCTACCGAGAGATTTCTGCCTGATCTGTGACAAAATTACTTTAATGCACTTGGTGTACACAAACGGACAGAACTTTAAAATTAAAAATCTGTTTAAAATCATATCATGTAGGAAATATTTTGCATAGAAAGACAAAAAAAGGGAAGTAGATTTTCTATGAGTAAATATTTTCACGCCTCTGTGGTCTAGTGGTTCAGTTGTTGGACTTGACTGCATGAGGTCCTGGGTTCGAATCCCGGGTCGGGCAACAAAAGAAAATTGGGTTTTTCCAATTTCCTAAAAAAAAATGTTGCTCGGGATAGGATATGTGCCCGGTTGGCGATAGGCTTGCCACCTATCACATTGTGCGACTTAGTATCTTCGGCTAGTCGTGGGTACCCTGGTTGTGCCTCTGCCTACCTCTTCGGGGATAAGGGCGTGAAGATACTTTTTACGCCTATATCCAAGAAGGGTTAAGCAGAAGTGCCGCTAAGACACCCACGATTAATCTTACCCTTTCTTACTAGTATCTTCTACAGATATCTAAGGGTTACTGAGGCTGAGATTTCACGCCATTAGAAGTCCAACACGACAGAGACGAGCACTGACGTTACTGGTGAAAAATTAATAACCATCAATATTTTTTGTATATTGTCTTATCATGTACCTAAGAGTTTTGGTTGATGATGTAGTGCTGGAACAAATGAATGAATTTGTATATTTTGGTTGCGCTTTTAACAGGAATGGAAAGTACACCGCGGATGTAGAGAGGAGAGTGTGTGCAGGGAATAGTGTGAATGGAGCGTTAGGTGAGCTATTCCAAAGCGAGGCTTTGAGTCAAAAAGCTAGACTCGCTTTGCATAATTCTGTGCTTATTCCAACGTTATTGTATGGAAGCGAGAGTTGGGTATGTCAGAAAGAGCATGAAAGAAGGATAAGTGCGGTCGAAATGAGAGCACTACGCAAAATCTGTGGTGTAACGCTCGCTGACCGCATTCGTAACAGTGAGATTCGAGAAAGAGTGGGATTGAAAGAAAGTGATGGTGTTAAAATGCGAAAGAGCATGCTCCGCTGATTCGGTCATGTGGAAAGAATGACAGATGAAAGATTGACAAAGCAGATGTACAATGCGAATGTGGATAGATGTACCCGGGAGACCAAGGCTGACATTTCACGATCAGATCAATCGGATATTATCGGAGGGTGATGTCAAGAGTCTCGGAAACCGGCGTGTTTGTATAAAAAGGGTTATGAATGTGAAGGAAGCAAGACAGGTTTGTCAGGATCATGAGGTCTGGCACTCGATACTCTCTGCCGACCCCGTAAGGGACTTGGCGTGAAGATATGTATGTATGTCTTATCACTACATAGTATAAGACAAAGTCGCTTTCTCTGTCCCTATGTCCCTTTGTATGCATAAATCTTTAAAACCACGCAACGGATTTTGATGCAGTTTTTTTAAATAGAAAAAGTGATTGAAGAAGAAGATTTGTATATATATTTCATAACCATGCGAAGCTGGGGCGGGCCGCTAGTTAAAAGTAAACGTGACTAGTTTGATTAGTAAATAACACTGGAAAAGTAATACTAAAAAATTGATACAGTGCTTAAGTAATCATTGTATATTATGTCAATTATATCGAGTGCACAGATTGCTTGTGATTTTCAAATTAATTCTCTTGAGCATAATTACGTAATTATCTGTTGAGCAATAACACCATTTAAAATTGTTTATTATTTGTTTATATATATTTTTTAAGATAATGGAAGGCAAACAAGCAGACGGATTTCCTGATGGTAAGAAATCACCTCTGTGGTCTAGCGGTTCGCTTGTTGGACTTGACTGCACGAGGTCCTGGGTTTGAATCCCAACAAAAAGAAATTTATAATAAAAAAAAGTTGCTCGGGATTGGATATGTGCCCGGTTTGCGATAGGCTTGCCACCTATCACATTATGGGACTTAATGTCTTCGGCTAGTCGTGGGTGCCCTGGTTATGCCTCTGCCTATCTCTTCTGGGATATGGGCGTGAAGATACTTTTTTTATTAAACTAGACTGAAACTAGACAGAAACAAGCTGGAACTTGGAGCACAACCAGGTAGGCAAAGGCACAACCAGGGCACTTACTCAAAAAAAGTTGCTCGGAATTAGAAGCGTACCCTTCTAATTCCGAGCAACTTTTTTTAAATAAAAAATTGGAAAAACCAAATTTTCTTTTTGTTGCTAGACCCGGGAATCGAACCCGGGACCTCATGCAGTCAAGTTCTACACCTGGCCCGCTAGACCACATATGCGATTAGTTTTTTTATTTTCTAAAACACCATTCGATAGTCCAAACCAGGGTTTCTCAGTCGAATATCGAGTTCTACATACAAGGAAAATGTATTTTCTCACTTATATTAGGTATGTCAAGTGTTTTATAAAACGAATTTACTGGCCATTTATCATAAGTGGGACTTAGGGTCTTTGCTTAGTTGTGGGTTTCCTGGTTGTACCTACCTCAGCCTTCCTCTTCGGGAATACGGTCGTGGAAGTACTTTTTTTAAAATTGGTTAAGTATTCAGATGAAATCGGTAATTGTCGCATTTAAAAGAACTTTTCTATGTGAGAGGTCAACAAATAAGGGCGCGGGTCTTTTGATGGTAACAAACAACCGTGGCCTATATACACCGTAGATGTTACTGGTGCGTCCCTGTCTTGTGGCCGGGATGTTAAGCCAATTGGGCAAGTCTACCAGCTACCCTAATTAGACCGGATTATGACAAGAGTAATTAAGGCAACAAGAACAGGTAAACTGTGAACCCCTTCCAGTGCAAGATAATGCACAGCAGTGCTTCATCTATGGTCTTATAGGTAATGACCTATTTAATCAATGCTCGCCGCTTACGAGTTGCCTTGCAGATGCCTATCCTTCTCAGCAAACTCCAACCAATATGAGGAAGTTTGTATGAGAAACTTTTATAAAAAAGTGACCAAAGCACATAATAATAAGTGTCACTTATTAAATCACCGCAGAAACACATACTAAAATTCTAAAAATAAGACCTGTTTAGATAACGGAATAAAAATGACTTTTCTCACTTACCAACGTAACTCCTTAAACACTTAAGATTTTTTAATAAATAAATAAATAACGTCCTTGGACAAGTTAAATAAATTGAATCGAACACCAAAGTGAGCAAATTATGCTTGTGTTATGGATGTTAGTCAACGAGTATACATAGAAATACTTTAATAGATTCCAGAATAAATTCAATAAACCCGGAAATGCAGATATCTACATGTTCATCACACAAATCCCTGTCCTCGTCGGGAATCGAATCCGAGCCTCGCAGTTGGTTGTTGTGTAGTTAGGTGTGTAAGCTAGCGACTCGAACAACGAGGCGGAGGGTTTTAATGTATATACGGATTTTTATAAAAACTTTTTATAATAATGAACTCGTGTTTAAAATCATAATTCTTAAATACTTTATAACGATGACGAATACACCAACCATCAAGCGTAATTATCATTTTCTTGTCCATACCCCTTTGCCATACTTCGGTGTGATGCATAAACACTTTCATTTGTCCCTGTCACTGTCATCTCGGAGACAGGAGCGTCTTTGGAATGAATGAGATAAATTAATTCAATGTTTTTAAAAACATTTATTTAACCACGCAGCTCGTGGAATGAAGTAGTATTTTTGATTTGTAAAGTAAAAGGTCTTTACGTCCATATCCCCGAAGAGGCAGGCAGTGGCACCCACGACGAGCCGAAGACATAAAGTCCCATAATTTCTGGTGGCAAGTCTATCGCCAACCGAACACAAATCCAATCCCGGGGAAACGTTATTTTTTAATAGAAAATTGAAAATATACAATTTTTATTTTTTTTGTTGCCTGACCCAGAAATCGAACCTGGGACTTCAAGGAGTCATGTCCGACGCCGGACCGCTAGACCACAGAGGCGATATTGATATGTGAGATTTTATAAATCACTCACGCCTCTTTACTAATAGGGGATTAATAAAGAGGCAGACAAGAAGGACCAAGAGGAACAAGCATACCCATGACCGAAGGTACTTTTTTAGTCTCGGCAAACTGGCCAAAGTCTGGATGACACAGAGTACCACTATTGTCCGCATTGTTGGCCGACCGTGACCGACCGCGAGGCTAGGGGTTCGATTCCTGACAAGGAATTTTGCGGGACCTATTTCTAAGTATTAGTATCGTTAATTATCTAAAACCCGTCGCACAAGCATATAATTTACTTTGAGGTCAGATCAATTCATATGATTGTTCAGGAATTTTTATTATTTACTTATCTTATCTTTATCTATCATTTTTCAAGGACAAAATATTATAACTTATTCATTACATTGAACTAAAAACGTACATTATGAATCACTGAAATTTTTAATATATACCTAAATATATATTTATGTATTAAAAAAATATAACAGAAATCAACCTTTTAGGATTTAACTTCTACTTTCTTCCATAGCTGTTGCTTAGTTTTAAAACTAAACTACCAAAATAATTTTTATTTTATACTCCATTAATTTTCGGTTATATATTTCCTTAATTAATTTTATTTCTTATGTTGTAAGATAACTAGTTTATTAACAAAAGATAATAAATATTTTTTTGTATGATTTGAAATTGCATTATTTTCCTAATCCCTTAATAAATACTAAGGTACACCACAAACAATTGTAACAATTACCATATTTTTTTGGGCACACCAAGTAATATGTACTTCTAGTCTACGAGTACATAGATGAACATCATCATCATCATCCTCAGTAGCTCAATTGGTTAGAGCATTTGTCGGCTTGAGACGAAAGGTTACAGGTTCAAATCCTGTCTGGGCCCAAATTTTTTCTTCTTTTAAAATTTATAGAAATTTATCCCAAGCACAGGGCAAGTGCTAAAATAAAAATACGTTGCGAGAAACGAAGGTTTTGGCCATTCTAAAATGTGAATTTCATCTGTAATGATGAACTCATTTGGTGGGTACTCAGAATTGTGTATCTATAGGACATAACTACCCGCGTTAACGGGTTAGAAAGGAATTAAAAATTTCGCCACGAGACTTGAATCCTCAGTAGCTCAATTGGTTAGAGCATTTGTCGGCTTGAGACGAAATGTTACAGGTTCAAATCCTGTCTGGGGCGAAATTTTTTCTTCCTTAAAAAATTATAGAAAATCATCATCATCATCAGTCCACTGCTGAACATACGCCTCCCCCAAAGAGCGCCACAAGTCACGGTCACCAGAAGCTTGCATCCAGCGGCTCCCCACGACTTCGACCAGATCGTCAGTCCACCGGGTGGGAGGTCGTCCAACACTACGTCCTCCGGTGCGGGGCCGTCACTCGAGAACCTTTTCCCCCAGCGGTTGTCGGTTCTGCGAGAAATGTGGCCTGCCCATTGCCACTTCAGCTTGCTGACTCTCTGAACTATGTCAGTTACTCTGGTTCTCTTGCCCTTCATAGATGAACAATTGACATAATTTTTGGAGGTGACATTAATTTATTTATAATATTTTATAATATTAATAATATTAATTATTAATTAATAGAAAAACGTGACCACCAGCGATCAAAACAACTTCAAAATACTTAAAGCAATCACAGTAATTTGCAATACTTGATCCTAAACTGAGATATCTCGCCGACGCCAACCACGAAGTTATAAAATGTAAATTTATTGCACGATATTTTACATAAATTCATATTGACCGCTATATATCGAATCTTACATCACATAATTACACGGTGCACAATTATTATAATTTTGTTATAATCGCGTTCATAAGGATGTGCGAAAATAAAATTTATGGCGTAATTCATATTGATTTATGGACGATGTTTAGGGTTTATCAAATTGAAAGACGTTCTATGCATCTTTAAGTTTGCTTGCTGTTTTTATAACCGGTCAAGGCGCTCAGAGCCTTTCCCATGAGTTGGTATAGATTTTGTCTGCACATTACGTCACTTTTAGTCTAAAATGTGTTTCTCTTAGTGACTAATAGAGGCGCTGTTTAAAGTTTTCATACAAAAGAATTTACAGAGACGGTAACGAGTACAGTAAACTTGACAAGCTTTAAACTCATGGTATGGGCTCATGGTATAGGCTTTGTAACAGAGTTTTCATACAAATGGATGGTTATAAGCAATAGTGTGTCAATCCACAAAAAGTAAAATTAGTGACTGTAACGTATTATTTCGTTTATTATTTCAGAATTTACTTAAGAATAAAAATGTACTTTTTAAATTTTTTTCCATTTATGTAACATAAAACCATGAATTATTTAAAACTGATTTTTTTTTCACGTATAAAACATTTTACACTATCAGAATAAATTAATAGTCAAAAGTTTAACTTTTTGTGGGTTGACACACTATTGCTTATCACCATCCATTTGTATGAAAACTCTGTTACAAAGCCTATACCATGAGCCCATACCATGAGTTTAAAGCTTGTCAAGTTTACTATACTCGTTACCGTCCGTGTAAATTCTTTTGTATGAAAACTTTGAACAGCGCCTCTATTGGTCACTAAGAGAAACACATTTTTAGACCAAAAGTGACGTAACTTGCCGAACATAATCTATACCAACTTATCAGCATCCAAATAATTTACAGGGTAGCGAGAATAGTAAACTTGACAATCTTTAAAGTCATGGTAAGGGCTTAGATAGGCTTTGTAACATAGGCGTTGTTCAAAGTTTTCATACAAATAGTTTACAGAGACGGAAACGACTATACTAAACTTGACAAGCTTTAAACTCATGGTAAGGGCTCAGATAGGATTTATAGTAATTTTTGTGTGGACATGTCATGTTACTTTTTATTTTTCTAAATATATACAGTTAACAATATTCTAATGTCAAAGAAATATTGTTATTAAAAAAATGTTTATTAAGGTTTCGTAACCTAATAGAAAAACTGTAAGTAAAACTGCAAAAATTCGACTTCAATTTCAATAATAAAATCGTCTAAGTAGACAAATATTAAGCTTTTTCCTTGACTTTACTGAGATTTCATCATCAGATCAGACTTGGTGGCAATGGGATCAAGCTGGAAGTACACTCGTTCAAATAAAAGAAAAGAAATTGGTTCAGTCACGACGAACAAATCGGTTAACGTAGATATAACACAATAACACATATATTTCCCCCTCCTTTCCCTAAAGTCGGTCAAGAAACGAAACCTTCTAGATTTAACATACTCATCTGTATGTCACAGCCACTTTATTTTCAAACTAAAGTTTAAAGTTTTAAAGTTTAAGTTATTTTACTTAAGTTTTAGGTGGTAGAGTTTAGAACCGACTCGCGCGGATTGGTACCACCGCCTTAGCTATTCCTGCCGCAATAACGTCATGACGTGTTCCGGTTTGGAGGGTAAGGTAGCCGGTAACCTTACTTTTGCTCGAGGCCTAACATCCCGGCCTCAGGTCGGCAACGCACCATTACCAGCTTTGGTGTCTCTAGGCAGCCTGAATTTCTTAAGATCAGGAAATCCGTCTGCTTGTTTGCCTTCCAATATCATAAAAAAAAACTTTTAGGACCACCCAGTTGAAAATTGGTCGGTCTGTGAACCGTTGTAAGATTTTCATACAAAATATTAAGAGCTGCACCTTTCATGCATGATACTGAAACTAATATTTTTTTAAATTAATTTGGTACAGGATTAGTGTTTAAAGATAGATATTTGAAAATGATATTCGAGTTCCTAAAACAATTTTTTCTCAAAGATGAAGAAAGAAATGATTAACATTTGAAATCTAGAAACTTCAAAAATGGTAAAATGTGTGCTGTCATTTTTCAATCTCTAATTTTAAAAGTTAAAGATTCCTCCGGTTAAGCGGCTTTGGATTTTAAATTAAGAAATTGAAAATGTTAGAAATGTACAACATATAGATCTCAAGGAAAATTTTCAAAGAAAATTGTTAAATGAGATTAGTATACACATTTTGAGATATATTGTACATTTTCAAAAACCACAAAAATCTAAACCTATATCTTTGTCATGCAAATGTAATGTAAAAGTTATTTTTTGCCGGTGAAAAATGAATGTTGTATGGGAAATCCAGTCAAACATATAAGATATATTCCTCTACGTTTTTTTGTGATGTAAAGCTCAGCTTGAAACCCGTCTGTTGGAAATATTAGTATTAAAAGAAACCTATTTACTGTTTCTTTGCATACCTCCAAATTATATTGTTTCTGAAAAACCGACTTAGTCAGAGTCCTTCTTTTTGCAGTACAAACCCTAAATGAACTGTCAATTATTATCTTTGAAGGTGTGTGTCTTTAATCATGTACGAGTAAGTGTGATAACTGATAGTATTTCTTGAGTTACGGTTTAAGAATCGCCTGTTTGGTCTAGCTGTCCAGGTGTTGGACTTGACTGCACGAGGTCCCGGGCTAGATTCCCGGGTCGGGCAACGAAAAGAAAATTTGGTTTTTCCAATTTTGTAATAAAAGAAAACGTTGCTCGGGACGGGATATGTACCCGGTTGGCGATAGGCTTGCCACTAAGGCGACTTAGTGTATTAGGCTAGTCGTGGGTGCCCTGGGTGTGCCTCTGATGGGATAAGGGCGTGAAGATACTCTTTTTTTAATAGAGATGGTGCGATCAAATTAAAGAAACCCTGTGCGCATTCTCCGAAATGTACTATAAAATCGTTTGCTACTATGCCTACGAAATCCTCGAGGGAATAGTCCGACTGGGAATAGTCACTTTATTTCTTATAATAGGTATTGATTATAAGAGGCAGATTTGAAAATACTAAAATGCTCACTTCTAGTAAGGATTTTTTATAGAATCAGTCAGCAAAGACAACCGTGACCACGGACACCATTGATCTTAAAAGTACGTTACTGATTTGTGGTCGGGCTTTTAGGTCTATTGTGCAAGTTACCACCTACTTTACGATACGGACTAGAGTAAGGCAGTGCCAAATACTGTAATTATGGTGACAGGAACGTTGACGTGTTCCGGTTCTGAGGGTAAGATATCCGGTAAACTTTCGGTCGAAGCCTTACATCCCGGCCTCAGGTTGGCAGCACACCATCATCGCCTTTGGTGTCTGCGGCGTGAATTTCTTACCATTAGGTAATCTGCTCGCTTGTTTACCTTCCAATATCATAAAAAAATAAATACTCTTAAAAGCTAGTAAAGTTAAAATTAAAAGAAAAACTACCTAGCTATGAACCGCAATTATTTAATTATGTTTCTTAACATGGTATTTTTTTCTTAAAATAAACCAAAAGAGCACCATTTCAAGATAAAATAGATTTACACTTTAAAATTCTTTATTTAAATAAATTTTTAGTGCAATTTAGTTTCCAATTTATAGAGTTGAAGACAAGAAAAATAAGTCGTGCAGCACTAGAAATTTATTACATGACGTTAATTACCATATCCGAATTTATAATGTTAAAATGGTTATATACACAGATAATAATAACGTATTTTAAATTCAACTCGACGTTTTAGTTAGCGGAGATGTTAAAAAGTTATTAAGAATTATTATATCTAGTTTTTTATTCAAATTATTATAAGAGTCGTGAAAAGATCATTAATTTTTGGAATATATAATTATAAGTTAAACACCTGCGTCCACACGATCACGGCATCTCTTTCCATATGTAATCGTTAATTCATCTAACGAAATAGGGGAATTAATTACAGAGCATGCTCCTTAAAATCTTTTTGGTTCTTGCTTTTAATTATTACCTACATTCATGATTTATTTCGGAAACAGTCTTGTCTATATTTTAAAACAGAATGAATTATAAAACAATAATCTTACTTATTTATTAGTCTTATTGTGCCGTTTTAGACGGGTATTGTACAAAATTGTCTAATTTGAGTAATATAATAGGCATATTAAACAAAAAGGGCTTGACAATCTTCATTTGATAATTACATTATCAAATAAAGACTATCAAGCCATTTTTGTTTCATAGTTTTTTAAAAAAGTATTTAGTAAAACATAGTCTTCGTTTGCTAGTGTCTATAAAATGTAAAAAAATAAATTTAATATGACAGCTTTGTAACCGTGCCCTTTTTTAACTGTAAATAGATTTTTGGCGCCATCGAGAGAAAAGATGGTCGAAGTTTTTTCATAATTATTGAATTTCGTGTTTATATTGAGTGAAATTAGTCAATGTTGGTGGTATTTTGTACAATTTTGTTCAGTGAAAGTGCACAAATAAAATAATATAGCGTATCGTGTATTTCCTCGTTGCCGCCAAATCTCACTATATGAGTTTGAGAAACGAGGCCACCGCTTTACTCAAGACCCGACATGACTTTTTTTGACGACATGTGACTAAGATTGAATAATTGAAACCTGATTTTGGTAAATCTGTTCACTTGATGCAAATTTCTACTTGACTTATGGCAAAATGCTAACGCGAATGCCAAAAACTATAGAAAGAAAGAAAACTGTAGATATTGAATTCGAATTACAATTTACGTTTTTGTTAAATTTTCCAATTTTACATTTTTCCGTCATAAGAACCTTCTTCAAGAGGTCAATAATCGCAACAAATAATATTAAGCGCTCTAAAACTCGAAACATTTCATCCGAGTAGAGAATTCAAGCACGATCCGATATTGGTTTTTGAGTTATTCTTCATAATGCATATTATATTTTTAATAACGCCGGCGACCTCAACTTTGAAAACCAAAAAAATCGAGTTGTCACTGGCCGAATAACAAACAGTTACGAGATAAATAAAATAAACATACAGTCAAATCGTGACCTTACTCCTTTTTTAGAGGCGGGTAAAAATAATGAACGAAAGCGTGGCATCCGATCACGATCCATGTAAAAATATAGGTCATCGCATCATGCCTGTTCAGATGGACTAATTTTGCTAACTCTTTTTTTGTTGTGTTAGAGATCCCCCATCCTAGCGTTTTTCGAGCGTCGACGTGGCGTTGACACAGCGGCGTCGAGACGTCAGCGCTGGCCGGCTACTGAACGTTTTCCTGGCGTCGCGTTACCGCGGCGTCAACGTTGTGCGGACCCTGGTGCGACGACGAGGTCTTAGTAGTAATCGGCTACCATCAGTGTGAAAATGGTTTCCGATGAATACATCACGAGCGTTAAGATTCTCGTTAAAACATTTTTGAATTGAAAAATTCTTCTCAACAGTAAAGAAAATGTATCTAATATATGAAAGATAGGTTTATCTTAGCACAATATCACTTAAGGCCTTACACTCGTATATTTCAACTATGCCGATTCGTACCCACGAAGATCTAAAACTAGACATTAGAAGACGGATAATTAACATTAACTTTTATGTGTACCAACAGTTTACAATATTCTATAAATAGGCATGGAAACCAAAAAAACATGTACAAAATTATGATTCGATAGAAAGAAATCGCACCTAAACAAATCGAAAAAAAAAAAAACTTTTTACGTTCCCGTCTCTGCAATAAGTGTACGAGTCGCGGATGTATCTCTGGAAATACATTGATGAAATATTTAATTATTTTTAAAATATTCGTAAGTTGGGGGCCTCAATATTTAAGCTCTTCTAGTGAGATTTGGTTACCACGAGGAAACATACGAGACGCCAAGTTCTTCATCAATACTTGACTTGTGCACTTTAACTGAACAAAAGTGTTCAAAATGCCGTTAACACTGACAATTTTACTAATTAAATTCAATAGTTAACAAAAAACTGCGACCGCTTTTTCGTACGATAGCCCCAAAAACTCCTATAGATAATTTATAAGTTCAACAATTCTAAATTCAAATATTATATTGTTTTCTTAACAGTAGTACCTAATGGTAAGAGTAAAAGTATAAATTGTATTGGGCTTACATTCACGCCCGAAAACCCACTCTTTTTATGTTTTGTACCTATTTATCCTTAATTACAAGGATACTACCAGTACTAGCAAGATACGTAGCATTGGTATTTTTCAAAAGGAAAATTAGTATAATTGTTCCTCAATTAGAAAAGAGTCCATACCTATTAATTAAAATCAACATCTATTAAAATTCTAAGATTTTCACAGTTATCGCGATATACGCGTGAATATGGACACCTTTTCGTTTATAAGTGCTTATAATGGCCCACTTGTCCTTCATTATGTCATTTTCCCCACTATTTGGCTTATAATTACAGACTACTTCGTATTTAAAATTCAACTTGTGGATAGTAAACGAAATAGATCGTCCACTTTGTGGAACGGAAAATATAATTGTTGGAAAATTTTAAACTAATGAAATAGCGCCTGAAATAATCTTCGTTATGAAGAACTTAATTGCTACATAATTATACTTACAGTAAGGTTTCAATGCTTAATACTTTTATCAAACTTAAATAATCTGGATTAATTTATTATTGTACAATATGATGACATGCAAGTTATTAAAAAAATAAATACAAATGGCAATGTTATGCTTAAAGCAATCTTTGACAGACATCCAGATATATAGTATTAGTAGTTAGTATCTACTATTATTTTATGTAATGTTTTCTTATTAATATAAAAATTCTCATTGTGTCATGAACATCTATCTATACTTTCTGTGTTTATTAAATTTATTAAGGTAAGTATCTATTTAAGTATTTCTATGTATTTGTATTGTTGACTAACGCCCATAACAAAAGCGTATAATTTGCTTACTTACTGTGGTTTGCGTGATTTGTCCAGGGATATTACTAGTGGTCGCCCGTTGGTCGAAATTCGACTATAATAAATTTTAATATCTTGTTGATAAGAACGCCGTCTCTATTTCTCAAGACCAACTACTTTGTTTTCAAACTTTTTAGTGCGCCATCTGTGATCTTTTATCGTTATCATCAATATATTTATTTGTGTGTGTAAAATGCATGGAAGTGTGGGTAATTTTTATTTATTGATTTAATGTACTTTATAAGCATTATTATAGAAAAATATTAGCGTTGTGCACTTCTCTTACACATAAACTATAAATGTGCCAAATTTTATGCTCCTCCAGCCACGCAATTTCCGTAAAAAGGGGTCCAAATTTTTTGCATCACGTATTAATATACAGATTCTATTTTAGGCCTTAAATCTTTTAATACTATAAATGCATGAACGTCGTCTCTATTTTCTGGTTTCATATCAAAATGGCTAATCATTTTAGGAATATTATTTAAAAATTTGAAGATTTTTTTATCTGTACACGTTTACTTATTTCATTTAATACCTACTTTCCCTTTACGAGTTTGCTGGATGATTTTTTTTTTATTAGAGATAAGCTCGCTTTTTGTACTTTGTTTTTTTTACTTTTAAGTATATTTTTAATATCAGTTGTGTACAATAAAGAGTTAATAATAATAATATTTTTTACAATACTTTGCTGAAGCATATACCAACGGTGTTTCCAAACGGATGCCACTTGGGACACTTGAAGAAAATCTGAAATGAAATCGGCAATCCCTACATGAGATCTATAAGTTTGTCAGTCTTTCCATACTAAAAATATTACTCAAGTAACAAGTACATTTGATCTCTAGGCCTCGTGGTTCTGCTTTTTAAAGCAGTTTACAAGCTCTCAACGCAAGAGGAAACGATTAGTAAAATTTGTTTCGGGCTTCCCCAAAACTTATTTTTCAAAAACGCTTGTTTTAGCGATTACTGATTTTTTCGTTAATAAAAAATGCAATAAGTATCATCTTGAAATATGTTATATGAAAGTGATTATTCAACAAATCTCCCCAAATTTACAATAATATGTCAAAAAACCGCAAACGACCTAGCACTACCATATGAATTCGACCCCCAAATGTTTATGATGCTTTTTGCGTTTTAGGGTTCCTTGCTGATAAATGGCAGAATTTCTTTTCACCCTTTTTGTTTTAACAATGTTATTTAATTTTTAGAAATACGCACAAATTATTATTACTCGTAGCTAAATGTTTTGTAAGTCATAGGTCATTTGGAGATATAACAGAACTAGCTGCTACCTGCGGCTTCGCCCGCGTTTTCACAGAAACCCGGTGTGCGATCGGGATTAAAAATAACCTATATGTTAATCCAGGTCACAATCTATCTGCCTTCCAAATTTCAGACAAATCCGTTCAGCCATTCGAGCGTGAAAGAGTAACAAACATCCATACATCCATACTTACAAACTTTTGCATTTATAATATTAATAGGATCTCTCATCCAAAAAATCGCACATTGTCAAAGTTGATGATTTTTTTAACAAATTAAAATACTATTTGTCATTTATTTTTATTACTTGCAGGTTTGAAGTAAGGAAGAGAAAAGTTTGCTGTTACAATTTTTAATAAATATTATATTTTTAAACTTGCATAACTTCCATTACGATAGAGTCTGCGAGTTTATTTTACTGTACTACATATTATACTACTCTACTGAGTGCTGATAGGCTTGCCACCTATCACATTGTAGGACTTGTCTTCGGCTTGTCGTGGGTGCCCTGGTTGTGCCTCTGCCTACCTCTTCGAGGATATGGGCGTGAAGATACTTTTAATATTTGTAAATTACAAACATCACTTTGTTAAGAAAACAAGGAGTTTATGTAACTGAAATGGGTCCTCCCCATCCTCGTTGTTGATTTTCGGATTTACAGTATCAATACTGTAATTTGATAAAGATGGGAGTTATTGGCAAAAACTTTAAAATTGTGAGATTAACAACCACACTCAGAAAAGTCAATTAACATTTAATCTATTTATTGATGAAGTCACAATTTTGTAAAGAAAATGTCAACTTAATAACTGATTAAAAGATAACTAACGTCTCTAAGTGCGGCTGAAAGTAAATAAAGTAATTTAACATGTAAGAAGTTTATGTATTAATTTGCCTTTTTTTGCCGTGTTGGCCCGGGTCTTCAGAATATCTCCCTGCCAGGTAGCTTGCAAAAGGTGAGCATAGATTACATGGTGTTGGTTTTACCCCGTCTTGGTCTCCTTTGCAGAATAGAGCATTTGCCTTCCTGCCAGGCAGCTCGTAAAAGGCGAGCATAGGCTTACCGTCACTAGTGCCGTGTCATGTGACTAGGTGGTAGAGTTTTGCAGCGACTCGCCCGTATTGGTACCTCCGCCTTATCTATTCCTGCCGCCATATAATCTGTGCTTGCCGTTGACGTTGCTCGAGGCTTACCATCCCGGCCTCATGTTGGCAACGCACCATTACCACCTTAGGAATCTCTATACGACGTAACTTTCTTACCACCAGGAAATCCGTTTGCTTTTTTGTCTTCCAATATCATAAAAAAACATGGATGATATTACCAGCAAGACCACTGATGGTCAAGTACTGTGCCTCAACTAGTTTGCGTAAGAAGCCCCTTATTAATTGCAGTCGCTATAATGACACTGCCATGCCCCGGTCCAGAGGGCAGAGTAGCCAGTAGAATTGCGCAATGGGCCAAATACCTATGCCTATAATATTTATGGTGTCTATAGACCGCAGTTTTCCTTACCATCCTCCATTCCATTCCGTACCATCAGGAGAGTCGAGTTTGCTATCTAATAACATAATTTCTAAGTTAAATTTAGTCCAGAGGGTAGGATAGGCTACTTACATTTTTTTTCTTTTGTATCATTGCAATATTAATTACTAATCCTAAACAATTTGCAGGAGAAGAAACGGCTAAACAAACTCATCGACAACGAGGACTATAACCTATTTTCCTCGGACTACCACCTTATCCAAACCTAGCCACGTAGGAAAAAAAATGGTGAAACAAACTTCTCGTCTACCACGATTTCTAAAATGATAACGAATTAGTATTATTAGAAAAAAAATTCATTATTTACGTTTCTTTTCAAGAAAATCTTTAGCACTTCATTAATAACACGTAACTATAACATCTATGGTATTATAAGCCACGGCTGTCTATTACCATTAAGAGAGCCGAGTGCTTATTTTGCTATATAAAAACAAACTAATAATGTCATATGCATAAAAGGTAATGTAAAATATTATTATAACTCTTGTAACATAAAATGTTATGAACCTATTACTGAATTCTACGGAACGCATCTCATTAAGTTCGACTCGCACATGCGACTTTTTTACATATGAAGCACTATTTTTCTAAGGGCAACTTAGTGGTTCTTATAATGAGCGACTAATGACCAACTTCCGGTATCGTCGATATTAATGTAGGTAATAGCATAAAATTGTTTCATTATTTCTTCGCGGTATTCTAAGGCGTTAACTTAATTATACGTTTAAATTACTTTTCGCAAACTAAAAACTGAACATCTGATACCTAAATGTTTGAATATTTTATACAAAATTGAAAGTCCTCTTATACTTGTTTTAAAAAGCTAGTATCACTTTAGCAACTAATTGTAAGAAAATTGTGTTACAGATGTATATGAGCGGTAAAGACGAAATCTATTTCATGTATACCAGTTTTTTTACATAAAAAAATAACAACAGGTTTAATCAAATTCTATATGTCACTGGCTACTAGTTATTCTTGTGTCTAATGTCTGTCTGTCTAGTTTTTAATTTTCCATGTGCTAAAAGCACAACCAAGATATACAATTTCATTCACTTGTTCCAGCACTACATCATCAACCAAAACTCTTATATCCGTTCTGGCTACGCCTCTTTCAAACACCATTATTTTGGTTTTCATCGCATTTAAATGTGAGCCCCTTTCTTTACAATATCCTCCCATAACTGTGACCAATGTTTGCAGCTCAAGTGGTACAGAGCCCAAAAGTACAGCATCATCTGTATAAAGTATCAGTTCACCTTTTGGTCACCCATACGCATTCCCACATTCAATGATCTTAATCTTTGAAGACATTTGTCCAAATATAAGATAAACAAGCGTGCTGACAACACACAACCCTGCTTGACGCCAATATTAACATCAAACCAAGGCGATATGTTGCCATCCATCCGCACGCATACTTTACAGTCTAAATACATTGACTGCACCGCACGCAGCCGGGACCCGACTATCTCATAATCTAGCAAAATGTCCCAAAGTTCCTTACGTATAAACCTATCAAACGCTTTTTCGAGATCCACAAAACCGCAGAAAACCTTCTAACCAACAGCCAGATGCTTCTCTACAATATTTCGGAGCGAAAACACTTGATCCGTACATCCTCTTCCAGACCTGAAACCACCTTGAACCTACCACAATGTTCCATCGGACATCCCTTGCATCCTCCTTTAAACTATTTTTCCATACACTTTTGATGCGAAACTGATCAAACTAATGGCCCTGTAACTTGCACAGTCCATGCGTGAACCCTTGCCTTTATACAAGGGCACGATGACCGCACGTCGCCAGTCTTCGGGTACTCTGCCGGTCTTCCAACATTTGTTACAAAGAACCCAGAAAGAGTCCCGGACGGCAGGCCCACCAAGTTTGATCATATCAGCTGTAACCCTATCTACTCCCGCAGGCTTACCATATTTCATACTTCTTATTGCCCACTCAACTTCTTCCATCGTAATGCCGTCAGATGCCTCCGCTATTTCCGAGTCATATGAGTACTGAAACCCAGCGGCAGCATCTTGGGCACATTCATACATATCTCCATAAAATTCACTCCGCCATTTTAACACGTCATGCGTGCTTGTAAGAATATCACCACTCTTAGACTTAATTCTATTCATTCTGGAGGCAGACGAACAATTCCCAGACTTCTTTACCTTCCTCCAAAAAAGTTTTGTTGTTAATCTCGAAGTTGTTAGCCAACCTCTCTTCTAGTTTCATACTTTCCCTTTTACGCTTCTCTTTCACTAAGTGTTTGGTGATATTCTTGCAACAACGGTACATTTGTTTCTTCAAATCTTTTATACTATCATTCGACTGCAAACATGCTACATAGTCTAGCCAAGCAAAATAAAATGTGCTTTTTTAGTTTTATTTGATAAAGACAACATCTTTCGGGATTGGATTATTTCTCGACGGGCAATCTCGATGGTTTGCCACCTATCGGAATGTAAAACTAAGTACCTTCGGCTAATCGTGTATGCCCTGGTTGTATCTCTACTTTTTTGCGATACGGGCTTGAAGATACTTATCCATATTTTCCACCACTTACTCTTATTAGCTTAAGATACACAATTACTTTCACTAAAGTTCCGTGAAAGCGGCTCCAAGAAAAGCAGTCTAGATGTTGTGGAACAAACTAACTATCAAAGATGCCGAAGATTGTGCAAAGTAAAGTAAAAGAAGGGAAGCGGTAACTGGGTTTCCTCAGTTAAGAGAAACAACCAGTACTAATGGTGATGACGATTCTTATGACAGAGTAAATACTAATTGGTAGAGAATGCCAATAGGCATTAAGTTCGCATTTTAGTAATGCCTTTCAAACTAATTTTGTTAGGTCTACAATCAATGGCATATTAGTCGCCTCTTCGTGAGGTCTCGAGTGCTATTGCCGGATCGGGCAACAAAAAGGAAATATGTGTTTTTTTCAACTTTCTAATAAAAACAACGGGGGATTGGACATGAGCCCATTTGGCGATAGATCTGTCACCTATTACATTATAGGACTCGGTGTCTTCGGCTAGTTGTGTGTACCCTTCTTGTGCCTCTGCATACCTCTTCAGGGATACAGGCGTAAAAATAATTAAAACAAATAGTCAATAAAAAGGGTAGAGCCAAATGTAGTGGTGGCTTAATTAAATATCCGCGTTTCTAATTATTCAAAGGCCCGGCGTGCGATGACAGCTCGCTCTTTGACATTGTTTTGATGTGTCCTTATAAGCTTTAAGTGAGGAATTCGGGATGTTGATAATTACCAAGATAGACTTGATAATGTTTGCGTGAAATGTCAAAAGTTCACTAAAGTCTTTTCAGTCAGTAAATAAAGTAAGCAAATGCCACTAGCTCACTCAGAACAGGCGATATATATATATATGACGCTACTACTGCAACCACAACATCGGTACTCGCTGTTGTCATTTAACATTACAGCTCACTAACGTTGGTAATGCACCATCATCATCCTGAGCGTCTATAGCTGGCGATATCTCTTACATACCGTCTGTGTCTTGGCCGTCCAATGGGTACTGTTAAACAAATAAATAATGATTAAAGAAACAAGTTTTACGTTAAATAATACGTTACTCATTTACATTTTACGTTAAATAATTTATAATTTTACGTTCTACGTTAAGTAACTGAATTCAAAACTAAAAATTAAAAAATAATTAAGATTTTATTTTAGGTAATTATATACTACCTATTATTTATATGTGCTATTTACTAATAAGTTTGAAGTTGTTGCCAAGCTTTAAACTGATAATTGTATAATAAATAAGTATTACATTGTCTTGGCACCAACTTCACGGCTATTAGTAAATAGCACATATAAATAATAGGTAGTAAATTATTGTTGGGTGTGTCAGGAAAAGCATGAATTTTAACATTTTGCTGAATGTCGTTGTGACTCTAATCTTGTTACTAAGTCACCTAAGCGGATCAAATTTACTTGATTTAATTTACTAAAAATTGACATCGAGGTAGGTGAAAGTAGATAAAAAATGCTCATACAATAAAAACTAATGGGACTACCTGAATTAAATCGAAACTGTTCCGCATCAAACAACAAAAGAATTACGTAAGTCAGTTCAGAAACCTCGGAGAAATCGGTGTACATATATAAAAAAAATATACCGGCTGAATTATATCTCAACCTTTTGTCAAGTTGGTTAACAAACAAGCAGGCATATCTAATGACGGTAGGGACAATCGCCGCCTGTCGCGTTTTCCTAATTTCATCGGATATAAATTATAGTGGAATAAATAAACTTGTTACCAGTGATGACATATGGAGCTGAGACTTGGCCGTTAAATGTAGGCCTCTTAAATGAGCTCAGACTGAGCGTGCTATGGAGAGAGCTATGCTCGGTATTTCTCTGCGAGATATGATCCGTAATTCGGTGAACGAGAGTAACCGACATAGTTCAGAGAGTTAGCAAGCTGAAGTGGCAATGGGCAGGCCACATTGCTCGCAGAACCGTCAACCGTTGGGGAAGAGAGGTTCTTGAGTGGCGACCTCGCACCGGAGGAAGTAGTGTTGGACGACCTCCCACCCGGTGGACTGATGACCTGGTCAAAGTCGCGGAGAGTCGCTGGATACAAGCGGCTGGTGACCGTGACTTGTGGCGCTCTTTGGGGGAGGCCTATGTCCAGCAGTGGACGTCCTCCGGCTGATGCTGATGATGATGATGAAATAAACTGGCATATTATATACACAACAACATTTAAACATATTCCTATTTTCAGGAGTACGGTCAAATATCACTTTTTACGTTCACTCTAATTGAGTTTTTTTTTTGTTTTTTTTTTCGGGAATTTATAGTCTTATGCAATAGTTTTAGTTTCAGAATTCACTATTCTGCAGTTTATGTATAAATTAGCATTACACCACCAACAGGAAATGACCATTACAGTAATAAAGTTATGGTTGTCTATGGGGTAGGCCGGCGGCTACCAATTCGCTCATGGTTGGCCGCAATATGGGGTCACCTGATAATGCGCCTGCGCAATTACTTAACAATTTTCTATCCGCGCACTCCTGGGCACACCTTTCATGCATCAGAGTTGAAAATCGGCTAGTCTTGTACCCGTTTATAATTATTTAATCCTTCTTTAATAATAGCCTTAGTTTATATAATTTGCTTTAAACAAATATATCTACTTTTAAAGTGAAAATTCACTAAAATACGATTATTTTACGATTGCGATTATACGACCCGATGGTCGAGAAGTTTGTTTGTATATAGGTACCTAAGTTTGTTTGAAGTTTGCTTGCATAACATTGAAGTAGGTTCATTTTCATTTATATATTTGTATCAGGCTGGTTTAAAAAATAATGTGACACTAAAAACAATAAAAACTTGATTCCAGCCATTTCTAATAAGTATTTTCTGTCTACCAAAAATAAATTCGACACATTTTGTGATTTATTTTCATTGGTTTTAATTTTTGTTTTTGTAATTCGAATCTAGTTAATGCGAGTCCTAAACCGTCACATCCCTACACGATATTCGCATGTTTTTCTGCATTTTATTTTGAATAAAATAAACATATTGCGAATCATTAAACTGTCGTAGAAGGTTTAGAAAAGAGGCCCTTGAGATGAACAATCGATCGAACCCCCTACAATTTGCGTAGTGGCAGCTCCCGCGGCAATTTGTGTCCGTCGCGTTCATTTGCCGTTACTCGGTAAATGCTACTGGAATATGTCTGAAGGGCCTAACACAAACACGCTTTCGAATAGTTTGATCGCAATGTTTTCGATATCGTAAATTAATAGTTCTCTCTAGATAATATTTTGCAAAAACGTTTTGTCAAGGAGAAACGAAATTCCCGGTAGTATTTAATATAGACATTCTTTTTCAATTGATTTAAGAATGGACTTGACAAAAATGTTACACGTCAAAATACTTTAGCTAATTGAGCCTCTAATGTGTTTATATTATTTAATATTATTTATAATGAATAAAAAATAAGACGATGGAAACATACACGACTAATAAGTATTTCCCAAATGAAACGTAAATATTTTCACATAACAATAAGAGAGAAGAAGAGAATAATATAAAGTGATTATTTTAAAACATTTATTTGTTACACAATTTATTTGATTTTTATTTATGTGGTACATAAGCAATTTACTACACATATTTTACTGCTAATGTTAAAATATAAGATTTGCGAAGCATGTGTTTATATCAAAATGTGAATGCTTAAACACTACACTGTTTTATTACAAATGTATTAATTTTTTTTAATGATATTGGAAGGCAAACAAACAGACGGATTATCTGATGGTAAGAAATTCACGCCGCCTAGAGAAACTAAAGGTGATAATGGTGCGTTGCTAACCTGAGGCCAGGATGTTAGGCCTCGAGCAAAAGTATGTTTACCGACTACCTCATCCTTTAACCGAAATACGTCTTTGGCAAGCACTGGCGTTATGGCGGCAGAAATAGGTAAAATGGTGGTACCAATCCAGGAGCTTCTGTGAAACTCGACCACCTAGTGAGATGTCACGCTGTTAGTGACGGTGAGCCTACGCTCAGCTTTTACGAACTGCCTGGCAGGAAAGCAGATGGTCCTCTCTGCAAACGAGCTCGGAACAACACAGGAAAAAAAAAACAAGAACAGTAAAGTGGCTATCTCAAATTCGTATACCTAGTAATCAAATTAAAACTGTAATATTTTTTTATCGAATTCAATTTCCTGCTTGAATTTATTTACCATTTCTAGTTGTTTTCTAGTAACTACCGAATTGGGAATGCAGAAACTGAGTGCTAAGGTACTCCATGTTCGACTCGATTATTCGAAAGCAAAATACGTGCTAGGGATACTGGTTTAATTCTTACTGTAAAAGGCAAGCCATCCAAACAAGTGAGATACGTACTAATTATGGGTAATTTTCAAAATCGATCGCCGGGTTTTGCACTTGTGGTTTCCTGTGGCTCGTTCTCAAAGAAACTTAAGCAAATATTCCGTTTTACCCGGTATAACGCATGTTATATAGTTTTTATATTACCGTAAAGCCTCGTCGGTAAATCTTAGGTTAATAGTAAATCGTGGGATTTACCAACGTGAGCACACAAAAAAGAGGTAATATTTAGATTCTCTTAAAAACTTTGTGTAAATTTGCTGTAGTTTGGACTTTTCAAGTATCATTTATAGTGCACAGCTGCTATTTACTAAATGTTATTTATTTATTATTTTATTCAAACTAGTATTTTTTATCTGTTTTTTAAAACAAGTTACCTACGCATGGCTTTGTCGAAATATGTCCGCCACAATATCGAAGAAATAATTACGAGTATCATATACACATGAAGTAAATATTATATCCTATTATACTTAAACACCCAAATAACTATTGTTTTTATAAATATTATCTTGTTTTGACTACACGCTGTATCGTAGGAGCAGTATTAGAGCGGTAGTGTAAAGTTTATGAGTTTATTATTATTATTGTAAAGTATCTTATCCCTGAAGTGATAGGCAGAGTCACAACCAAGGCACCCATTACTAGCTAAGACACCAAGTCCCACAATGTGATAGGTGGCAAGCCTAACGCCAACAGGGCACATATCCAAGCCCGAGCAACATTTTTTTATTAGAAAATTGGGAAAACCAAATTTTCTTTCTGTTGCCCGACCCGGGAATCGAACCCGGGAACTCATGAGGTCAAGTCCAACACCTGGACCGCTAGACAACAAAGGCGACTGTTCTAATTTATATTATCAATGTCCTTTTTTCATTGCAACTTTCCCATTATTCCCAACACATTTACCTATCTATCATTCATCATATATATTTATTTTCCTCCTATTAATCGAACCTTAAATAATAACTATTTCATTAATTGTTTCGAAAACACAATACACATACCTTTATATTTAATAAAGTACATTCACGCCCATATCTTGGAAGAGGTAGGCAGAGGCACAACCAGGGCATCCACGACTAGCCACACTAACACTAATTACATTTTTGTTTATTATTTTTTGTAAAAAACACGGGTAGGTTAATCACACTTAAAATATACCAACCACCCTATGTAAAAAACATATACAAACATTTTTTTTAGAAACATTAGAGATCTACCTTTAAATAAGTTTAAAAAATGTATAAATGCAAAAATATGTCAAAAAGGCTATTAAACGGTCTCAGAGTATTTGAAAGATGAACATGCTTGGGATTAGAGGATTCAATATCCCACTGCAATTTGTAATGTGATTTGTAGTACCTTTTATCTAAGTTAAAGTAAGATTGTAATTTATATTTTTAATCTAGTTTATATTGTAACTATTATTATTAAAAAAAGACAAGCCCGCTGAGTTTCTTTCGCCGTATCTTCTCAATGTGTGACCGCGTTCCGATCCGGTGGTGGTTAAAAAAAATGTCGACGCGCACACATACCATATATACAGTTCAAGTGAAAGTAAAGTAAACAGTAAAGTTTTTTTCTGATTCTGATTCTGAATTCTGTTCATTAGACAAATGCTTAATGGAATCGAACATGAACCTCTTTGATAGTCTGTGGCGTTGATTGAAGGATAACCTCTTGGCGAACGCGGTGGTTCAAACTATTAAAATATTATTAGTCACAAATTCCCCCTTTCCCCCGTGTTGGTCCGGGCTCCTTCGCAGAATAGACCATCTGCCTTCCTGCCAGGCAGCTCGTAAAAGGCAAGCATAGGCTTACCGTCACTAGCACCGTGACATCGGACTAGGTGGTAGAGTTTCTCAGCAACTCACCCGGATTGGTACCACCGCCTTACCTATTCCTGCCGCCATAACGTCATGACGTGTTCCGGTTCGGAGGATAAGGTAGCCGGTAAACGTACTTCTGCTCGAGGCCTAACATCCCGGCCTTAGGTTGGCAACGCACCATTACCACCTTTAGTGTCTCTAGGCGGCGTTAATTTCTTACCATCAGGAAATCCGTCTGCTTGTTTACCTTACAATATCATAAAAAAATACTAATCTATGAAATTGTCCTTAGTAGGTTATTTTGTTCGGAGCTCATACATTTATTTTCAAAAACAGCAACAGTTAAAAGTTTAACTGGAGTCCAAGATTAACATTAAAATTGCCGCTAGAGACTTCTATCTTAACATTATTTTTGCATCAGACAGAAAAAAGTAATCATTGACAGTATTAAAATAAACCCATACATTATCTAGTAAGTATTAATAAAGGAACAGTCTTGAAATTATTTGCAAAGTGAATAGTACAAGATTTCCAGCTACCTTTTAATGAGATATGAGAAGTCCAGGTTTGATTGGAGAGTCGTTCCGCAACAGACCCTAGTGTAGAATTATAGGCCGATCGATGGCCGGAAGATTGCATCTCAATAATCCTTCGAGATACTACGATTACTTGGTAACCGGGCACCGAGTTACTATTTGCTCATTAAAATAATGTATCCGCGATAAATTCCTTCTTTTCTTTGTAAAATAATCCGTTATATTTAACAAAGTAAAAATTTAATTTTAGAACCCAATCCGTGCTTCAGGAAGATTTAAACATTTTCTCTTTGTTTTTACTTAGGGGGCTGATGCAATCGTTTTTTGAAGATTAAGTTTTTTAATTGAAGTAAAGTTCGGCAATTATTAAATATCGACTAATTTGAAGACACTATACTTACATATATAATAAAGTTTTTCTAGAAGATACTGGAAGATAAGTCGAGAAGTATTTTCTGAAAACGTTCAGGCAGTAAAATTACTCAATCCCATTTATCTATTTATTAATGAAGTACTTTAATTTATCCACCCTTACAGGTAAAGCAAATAACGGAACGGGGTTAATTTTGATATGAAGGTTCTGCAGAACCTAAATCCAAACTTTTATGAAAACCCATCCTGATTGGCTCGATTATGAGGAAAGCTAGGGATTGATTCCGCTATAACGTCATCAATGTAAACATTTTTTTTTGAAAAAGGTTTTTAAGTTCATGTTTCTCTTTCAGTTCAAGGTTTCGGGGTTTCAGTGATCTTTAATAAAAATTATAAATATTTTTTTAAGATTACTCACGGCGTCAGGTGAGATTAACAAGTGTAGCTAGCTAATAATCTCATTTACTACTCTACTGAAATCATCTATGAATTTAAATTTCTTTGACAAGCAAAGTAATATAAATAGAAACTTCAAATCAAAAAACGTTTTCCTAAAGAACCACGTAGAAGGTTTCTAATTGAAGCGCTGTAACACAGCAAAAGCCGACTTTGATTTCGTAATATATTGTCATCTAAGTAGACAAACATTGAATATTTTCTCGTTTTCCCTGATATTCCATCATTAGATTCAGATTCGGCAGTAATGGATACTTCGGAAGATAGCTTTTTCAACTACAAATATATAAATCAAATACATAAAAAGTAGTGGTCAAATACATATATAACTTTCTCCTTTTTAAAGTCGCAAAGTCCCCAAGATATTGACTAGCCGGCGACAAGCGAAAAGCTGTTTTAATGAGCATTAGTTACTATGAGTTATGCAAATATGTCTTCAATAATGACTTTAGACAGGATATTAGGTATGCGTTTCTGTGGTGTCAAAAGTACATGTTGACCGTCGAGACGGGGTAATTGATGACGTCGCGGGCAAGCGTTGTCCGCCCATTTTCCGTCAATTTTCGTCTCTTGACTGATGGTGGATGGGCCCGCCCATCTCCCCCCACTTCGGTTTCTCCTACGGCACGCGCCGTGCTAAATTTAAATGGAATGAACTTGTAACAGGCGGACGACGACCAGGAATGTGGCGTATTTATCATACATTTGTGACAGATGTGCCGCCAAATGTTTTTTGATGTTTAGGATTTAAGTTTCTTATCGACGCGAGGTTTCAATGACGTAACCGGTCTTTACTGATGAGCAGAGTGCTAACAATACACTCGCATCAAGGGTTGTCTCCCGTGATACTGATCCTGAATTTGGTGATGAGTTCTGCTTTCTGGTGGGAACGAGTTCTGTGTCTTTCCATTGGGGTTCAGGTTTTTTACTAGACTATTGGTTATGTAGGTTTAAGCAAGGGCGTATAGAGCGTATAGATTCTGTATAGAGGGGGCAGACAAAGAAAATCCTAGACTGTTTTAATCCTGGTATTAATTTTTATTTGTTGTTTCAGTAACATAGGTCGTTTTAACGGTTTTCGGTCATCGGGAGAGTTGTAATACCATGTGATCGCTATTCTAGGGGGCAGTTGCCCGCCTTCCCTGTAGGTACTTCGCTACGCCCGTGGGCTTAAGGATTCAGGAAAGTTTCAGGCAGAGTGTAACGTCATCTATAGACAAAAGTAATCACAGACGAAGTCTAAGTCTAAGAAGTTTTTTAGCATTACAGTCCATGTTTTTTTCTTATTTGCCTTTATATGTTGCTAGCAGTTGCCTGCGCCTTCATATACACGTTAAAGTGACTTTTCGTGGTAAGTGATACGAAATAAAAAAAATCCGCAGTAAAAGGTACTCTAACCAATGACCGGGATAATAAGCTACTACACAAAATTTAGTAAAAATGAGTATTTGAGTGATAAAAGTAGGCACTCAGACAAACCAACTAGCATTTTCAAATCTTTTGTTTTGTGTTCTGTTCTTATCAAAAAGCAAGGAAATCCACAAACTTAGCTGGTTGGGTAATAAAACATAAACACGAGAAAAGGGAAGGTTTTCGTTCCCCTAGCAAAAGTGCAAATTCAGCTTGGGATAAAGTGCTACCTAATTTCCGCTGTAGTTAACAAAGGTCTGTGGGGATATAAATAAGATAGGAACATTTTATTTAAAGACCAAATGGAGATGCGTTGGGCTCAACTATTGCTTCTCCCTTAGTAATGTTAATGTGAATTCTCATTACGTGCAATTTTACAATTATTTTTAAATAGAACGAGACAACGCTTTCGAATTTTAGATTTTTTTTTCAACATATCAACTTTAATGTAACAAAATTTAACGTAGAGCCTGGTTTCAGGTAAAGTAGACTACATAAATTACAAACAGTCCCAAGGTGCTTAGTAGGGTGATGTTAGAAATACCGAGTGATAAGCACGGGTGAAATAATATCTGAAACAAATTTAAGCGCGATCAATAAACAAAAGCTTCTACTCAATTGTCTAGAGCAGCGGTCGGTAACCAGCGGCCCGCGGGCCAAATGCGGCCCGCCGACGTCTTACTTGCGGCCCTTGAATGTCCGCCCATTTTCATTTTTTCTATGGGACATGGCCAATTATAGGTAAGTATATTATGGCTTCTAGGGTAAATATTACAAATGTGGCCCACCGTTAGTTTATTTTGATGCCTTGTGGCCCTTGCCTGCCAAAAGGTTGCCGACCGCTGGTCTAGAGTGTCAATCGTGTCAATTTTATTGTCAATGAAATTTTGGAAAACAATTTTAAAAGACATTGGCAGAATTATTGTGCCTGACGCAATAAAGGCCATATAAGAAACAATTTTAAATGGTATTTAAAAGTTTTAATGGTATTAAACTGTTTTAAATGGTAAGCTTAGGAAATAAAAATATTAATTTTAATTGCAGTAGCATTCGAACGGATTCGTAAGCGATTATTCAACTCGTTTACACTAAACTTAGTTTTACTAAACTAGGTTTTTTTGAATGGCTAATTTGTGGCTAACCGCGAGGTTTTTAAAACTTCACCGGGCTATT
>NJDC01002361.1:261709-273315 GCA_002245475.1 Calephelis virginiensis
TTTTAGCCCTGATGATGCTGTATAAGCGAAACCGGTAGGCTACTAATTACAAAGTAATAAATTATAAGTGATAAGTAAAACAGTACAAAGTTTCTTTCTTTAAAAATATGAATATTTGGAAGTTTAACCAAGCGCCGACGATGGAAAATATCAAATGTAATCAATATAAATATGTACCCGCCTTTTTGCATATGAGTTAATGAGCTATTCCTGAAATTGCTTTTAAATTACAAAACATAATAAATTTGCTCAATCACAGTAAAGATAAAATAATTTAATTTCAAGATATTCGTTCTTTAATGGAATATAAACTATAATTACTTGGTGATTTAAGGTACATTAAAGTTTTAATTGAATCTTGGAATTTTAAAAGTAAGAGCAACGTCGCCCACTTGTCCGCTGATCGTAAATTAAATGAATCGACATAAATTGCACAAAATCGCCAATTACAAGGACGACGTCGGGAGCGGAGGCAACGTTTAAATCGATTACATAGCTTCAGCGATAGTAAACTCATTTTATATCGCGATTATGCGCGAACTTACTGAGAGCACTTGAGAAATTTATCCCTACTTCTATTTAACTACTATCTACTACTAAGTGTAGGTATGTTTGTATGAATATTCCATTTTAACGTCAAAACGATTTTTTTAATGTACCAAAAAAGTATCGTCACACCTGTACCCAAGAAGAAGTAGGAACAGCACTATTATGCAAGCGCACTAACCCCCAAAACCATGAATTTTAGAATATAAATAAATAATATCTCAATGGGTGACCACTGATCATGGAAGAGTTACAATAAAATTTCCCACTGATATAGTAAATGCGAAAGTGTGTATGTATTTATATAGGTACGTTACGTTTTCATGTCGCAATAGTAGAACTGTTTTTAATGAATTTAATATACATACAAATAGATCAGATTTTGGAAAAGGATATGGGTAATTTACATATGATAGAGCTAAACATATGGAAATTGCAGACAAACCCTTAGCGTGTTACTATATGTTCCAAATTAATTATAGAACATAACTATAATAATATTAGGAAAGGAATTAAAAATTTTGCCACGTGACTTGAATCCTCAGTAGCTCAAATGGTTAGAGCAATCGTCGGCTTGGGACGAAAGGTTACAGGTTCAAATCCTGTCTGGGGCGAATTTTTTTCTTTCTTTAAAATTCATGGTAATTTATTACTTAAATTAGAATACAAAAATAGACAAATTCCTGTTGGAACTTTTTACATTACGTATTTGCTTTGTATTTCTAAATTGTTTATCAAGAAAATTGACTTCTTGAATATTTTTTTTATGATATAGGAAGGCAAACAAGCAGACGGATTTCCTGATGGTAAGAAATTCTCACCGCCTAGAGACACGAAGGGTGGTAATGGTGCGTTGCCAACCTGAGGTCGGGATGTTAGGCCTCGAGCAAAAGTAAGTTTACCGACTACCTTACCCTCCGAACCGGAACACGTCATGACGTTATGGCGGCAGGAATAGGTGAGGCGGTGGTACCAACCCGGGCGAGTCGCTTATTTTAATTAAGCGCAGTAAAACTAAAAAAAAAAAACAAATCCAACTATTTCATTAGCTACTGTATCGCGATTTTGTGTCTTTTTTCGAGAGATAGCGAATGATTTTGAAATATTACCACATAATATTTTATCAACATCCTACTAGTAGTAGAAGTAGTAGTACCTACACCTTATAATGCACACATTTCTCATTTAGTGATGCTATCACTACATAGTATAAAACAAAGTCGCTTTCTCTGTCTCTACTTCCCTTTAAATTTAAATCTTTAAAACTAAGCAACGGATTTTGCAGTTTTTTTTAATAGATAAAGTGTATAAAATATACATATAAACCTTCCTGAAGAGGAATATTTTATACCCGTGCGAAGCCGTGGCGGGCCGCTAGCTAAGAATAATTCAAAAATCTCTAGTAGGATCATGATATAACTAATATAACCTCGAAATCATGACCTATCTTTCCAAAAAATATCCATCAAAATTGACTGGCTATTGGACCCTTCGCGTAGGATAGCTGGTGAAGATGTGGAGATTTTCTCAAAGCTGATGAGGCAGGATCATTTGACCAATTAAGAACTTGTAAGAATCTTCGCCATTTTGATTGGATGGTAAATGAGACAAGAACCAAAGTTCAAATCTTTTTAATGAATAAAATCTTAAGTTTCTATAGAAACTATCTTTGCCCGTTGCGTTGCCCGCGTGTTCCCACAAGAACATTGTTTCGGATAAAAAGTATCCTATATGTTAATCCAAGTTACCCTCTATTTGTCTACTAAATTTCATGAAAATCGGTTCAGCCGTTTTTGCATGAAGGAGTAACAAACAAATTAACACACTAACTTTCGCATTATTAATACTGATAGGATTACAACGACACGCACATTAACGTAAAACTCTATTGATATAACAAACATACAAAAAAAATAAAAAAACATACAATCGAATAAAGTACCTCCTTTTTAGTGTCGCTTTAAAACCTAATCCAATGTGTTGTTTCAAATTAAATCACAACTAAAAGATCAGTGTTTCCACTGACAATTTATAATTTTTAGTTATATCACAACTCAGAGATAAGTGTTGTAGTTTGCACTGACGTAATTATTGTAATGACGGGAATCGTGACCAAGTGAGAGAGTCAGGAGCGGATCGGGTGCACCCGGTGACGGCATAATGGTCCACGACCTCCATTACATTTGTCTAGCTCCGTAACCACATCCCATCTGATAGTGAAGGAGATTCTTTATAAACTTTATAGATTAATGTTTAATTTTCTATTTTTAACTACCTCGATACTCTCTGCCTGCCACGCAAGGGTTTTGACGTAAAGATATGTATGTATGCGTACCTTGCCCTCTTAAAAACAAACAGTTGTATTAAATGTTGCGTTTGTGCACAATCAAAAATGGTCGTCAGATTTTTACAAAACAAAAAATAATTAAATTTTCAATATAAAAAATTCAAATGCCCCTGATAAATCCTATGTGTAATACCAATCTAAGAACCATTTTAACCACGTAAGCATTCGAAAAACAAAATCCTCATCAAAATGGGTCTAGCCGTTCAGAAGTTATTATGTCATAGACACACACAGACACGTGCAAACTTAAAATATCCCTCATTTTCAGTCGGATATTAAAAATGAATTATAAGGACCAAATTAACGACGAAGAGAGAAAATCTGCGATTCGAATTGTATAATACCAATGACTATAGGTATAACTGAGACTGTAAGGCCTTGTGCGCACTGCGAATTTTCAACGCGCGGTTTCTTTCTCGTAATTCTGTAACATATTTAATATTAGCGGCCCGCCCGGCTTTGCACGGGTATAAAATATACATATAAACCTCCCTCTTCAATCACTTTATCTATCAAAAAAACCTAAGTAAAATCCGTTGCGTAGTGTTAAAGATCTAAGCATACAAAGGGACCTAGGGACCGAGGAAGCGACTTTGTTTTGTACTATGTAGCGCCTAAAATGTTACATAGTATGGAGTAGTATTCTCTCCGTTTCTTCCCGCAGTTCTCCCCGTGTTGGTCCAGGCTCCTTTGTAGAATAGAGCATCTGCCTTCCTGCCAGGCAGCTCGTAAAAGGCGAGCATAGGTTTACCGTCACTAACACCGTGACATCCTACTAGGTGGTAGAGTTTCACAGCAACTCGCCCCGATTGGTACCACCGCCTTACCTATTTCTGCCGCCATAACGTCGGTGCTTGCCGTTGACGTGTTCCGGTTCCGAGGGTAAGGTTCAAGCAGACGGATTTCCTGATGGAAAGAAATTCACGCCGCCTAGAGACACCAAAGGTGGTAATGGTGCGTTGCCAACCTGAGGCCGTGATGTTTGGCCTCGAGCAAAAGTAAGTTTACCGGCTACTTTTCCCTCCAAACCGGAACACGTCATGACGTTATGGCAGCAGGAATAGGTAAGGCGGTGGTACCAATGCGGGTGAGTCGCTGCGAAACTCTACCATCTAGTCAGATGTCACGGTGTTAGTAACGGTAAGCCTGTGCTCGCCTTTTACGAGCTGCCTGGCAGGAAGGCAGATGGTCTATTCTGCAAAGGAGCCCGAACCAACACGGGGAATCCAGAGTCTAGAAAATATTTCAATTTGCATATTTATTTTAAATATACTATTTTGAGGTTTTTTATTTCTTTCTCATTGGCTATCTAGATCATAGTTACACAGTAGTATATATCTATATGACGTGTCCTGTCAAATAAATATATCACTATTGATTAAATTCACATTTCTTAATAACCTCTATATTTTTTTTCATTAATAATAAAACTTCTTTAAAAAGCTTCGTGAAAATTAACTATAATACCCTAATGACTTAATACTTTGAGTGGGTCATTGACTTATTTGACCTTGCTAATCATAATTTCCAACACTAAAACCTAATACCCGCAATTTGGGTTTTAAATTTTAGCACGAAAATCTCATCAAGCCGAGAATATATTGTCCCTTAAAACGAAGTCCTTGTGGACAGGATCCTCCGAATAAAAGGCGGTATTATTATGTTGGTAAAACAAAATTCCACATAATGGCCTCATTATGTGGCGAAAATTGCCCGAGAGTTTTTTTTGTGGTGGTAATATAAATGTATTTGTAATAGCGTTTTAGAAATATTGCGAAGCGGTCAGGGCTCGGGCGGCGTCTGATTACCAAAACTTAATTTATTTTCTCCTAAAACAAAAAAAGCGAAATTATCCGTACCGGCGTGGGAACAACCCTGACGCCGGCCTCTATTACGTCATTATTTTCTATTAAAATTTATATTAAAGTTTAGATTCATTGTGAGTGATTACATTTTGGATATTATAATCTTTAAATAAGATAACCTTTTTAGAACCTAATAGGTTTGTGATAAGACAGCGAAAAAGTAAGAAAAAGAACAGTACTTTTTCTTACTTTACACCATAGACGTTAAAGGTGCGTCACTGTCATGTGGCTACGGTGTTAGGAATATTTTTTTGTTCGCGGGCTGTCTTTCGCCCTTAGTCAATAATTGCAACAATTGTGGGTCGATGACACGGATAATTGTGGCTATTCTAACCACCCCAGATCTCTTCAGAAATCCATTAGACCCCGTGACATAGTTCTATACTATGTCATACTGAATAGCATAGAAGAAATATGGACGTAATATCTTAATGGGGCAGATAATCCTTGAAAGTATATAGGCCAAGTTATTGAACAAATAAATGCTTTGTTAATTTCGGGTTCCTTTAAATTATACAGTTTTTTAAGAATTACGTTTAACATAAACATTGTCTTAGTCCTATCTGGTTTGTGGTCTACCTATTTTGAAGAATATATGCTATGCTAACTATCGTGTTCCGATCTGGATTTATTTGCTGGTAAGAGGCGTTTTTCGCGATGTATATACGACGTGTATTTCTTACCATGATCTGTCAAGTTATTTGTATTTTAATTCCATAATAGTAAAGATTTCTACAATACCCCTTTCCTATTACCCTGTTAGTTCGAGTCTTCTGGGTAGAATAGAAAATCTCACTTCCTGGCAGGCTTAGGAAAGGTTAAATGCTAAGAGACAGAAGGCCACTGTTGGTAGGGTGACGTGCTGCATCTGGTCTGGGTAGGGATCCACCGCCTCTCCTATACCTGCCACCATAACGAGTGTGTCATGTTCCGGTCCGGAGGAATGTGTAGCAACTTGCAAAATTATTGGTCTAACACCACAGCCACAGTCTCCATTTATGTTTATCTCTTACCATCAAGAGAACAGTGTGCGTTGCTATCCTACCACATAAAAAACACTACTTTCGCTTTTCAGCGAAAACACTTTTTTTTGTCACAGTTTCCTTTATTATTTTTTTCATTTTCAGGTACGTATTCTGAGCCACTAGTTGAAATATCGTTAGCTAATTAGAGAAAACATGGCAGTTTGTCAGTAAGTATGTTTGCTTATTTTTCATAGCTCATCATGAAAACTACTACAGTTTTTGAAATGTAAACAGCCATTTAAGAATTAATTGTTAAGTGTTCAAAAATACCTGAAAAACTCGTTAATTTCTAAATCTTAAAATTGCTGGCCCATTAACATAATAAAATAACCAATCAATTACATTATTACGTTATAAAACGTCCTGCGTCAATGGGTACTAATAAAGTTTGTGAATGTTAATCAGCCGCTTCGTTTTGAGACGTCATATAACGAGCCACTGGTTCGGGTGTCGCGGGCGACCCGCTCCGGGGGGCCTGGGGTGCCCTAATTGATTTGTGCCCCAGGCCACAATCAAAACAGATCGTATTTTATAAGACGTATCAACTGAGGGAGAGGGTGTACTCTACCAGATGCAGACTAAAAGTACGGTTTTCTATTCGATTCCAGTTTCGGTTTGGGTATATTTTCACAAATTTGTATAAAACATAAACCGCGCTGATTTTGGGCCCCTTTAAAATAAAAGGGCCAGTTAATCAACTTTTGCCCTATTGATTTTAGGGACATTTAAAGTATATGTTTTAGGCCAAGTTTTTTAATTTATGCCCTGTTGGTTTAGGGTTCTTTTAGCGTATATAGACCAAGTTCTTCAAATTAAGCTTTGTTGATTTCGCTTCCTTTTAAGAATTTAGGCCCAGTTATTCAACTTATGCCCTGTTGGCTATTTTGAAGAATATATGCTATGACTAATGCTCTCTTACTAAGTAGCGCGTAAGAGGTAAGATACTATGACCATAATTATAAGATAAAATTTAGAAATACACTTTTCCGGATTAAAAGCACTGCATTACTTACGTTATTACCTTATTTCTGTGTCTCTGCCTCGGGAGTAAGTAGAGTTATAAGTAAAGTTAAAACCTCCAAAGGCTTGAAATCAGATTGGCACGGGACCTATGGTATATCTTTGGTGTGAGTGATGTCATGCGTTTCTTATCTTAAGAAAAGGTATCGGTTCTTTTGCTTTCAAATTCTAAACTATATCCTGTAAGCGGGTAATTTTAAGTTTTAATTAATTAACGTTAGACGATTAACAACAAATATTACTGTCATTTGAGCATCTATTTGGATAGCATGTCCTCCACTGACTACTGTTAAGGACTAACTTACATTTAGGGTTGTTATTTCAACATCACGTTTCATTTTTTAGTTCATCCAAGTAGAGTAAAATAATCAAATAAAATAACTAGTAAGTACTAACAAACTATAGGAATTTATTTCTCGTTTTGGTACCAAGAGTACCATTACAAAGAATCGGCTAATGACTTTCCTATCAAGTTCATAAAGGACGAGCGTCAGTTTGATTTATAATAACACAATCTCAAGGTGGTAACCCACTGTTAAGGGGCCATGTATGCTAAAATGCGTCAGCAATATACTGTTTTTTTCATACAAAGCAATTATGGATCTTGGCTACAAAAATATACAATATTAACATTAATATGCTTTATAAGACTAGTGTTGCCAAAACACGATTCATTTCACTTTGCTCGATAGAAAAAAATCAAAAAGTTAACCATTTTTTGAAAGCAAAACCCAACTGTCTACTTCAATTATGAAAATATCGACACCAGATTTAACATAAACATAGATAAGAATTATACCTAAAAGATAACTGTTTCAGTTTTTATATTTTTTTTCAAATTACTTTTATAATGTCAAAAATAGTGATTTGGCGCTTAAGACATTTACTCTAGAGCGCAATATTTCATAGTAATCATGGAACGGGGGAGTGCGCTGATTGGTTCTTTTACGCCTTTGTACGTATTTTTGTACTTTATTGGCCTTAATATGTATTTACATGCTCTGAATATTCCCTAAAATTACAAAATGTATGTGCATGTTTTTCTTCTAATACTAAAAAACATAAAAATAGTAAGTAAAGCTCCTTTCCTCCCTGTTTTTGCAAAACTAATGTGCTCAGTGATCAAATACAAGAAAATCAAATGATCATTTGATAAATAGTCCGCGGGGACTCCCCGCTTTGTCGCGCTCGTAATGTGGTCAACTGACTGATTCCTACCCCATTTTCCATGAGAACTCCGCTGTGCCATGGGAAATTATCCTCACCCTCGATACGGTTCATCTGGTTAAATAAGTCACAACACTTGTATTATAAATACAAATAGTTTTGGTTTATTTTTTAGAACACTTAAGTTTGTTCTCCATTTGGTTAAATAAGTCACATCACTTGTATTATAAATACAAATAGTTTTGGTTTATTTTTTAGAACACTTAAGTTTGTTCTCCATTTGGTTAAAAAAGTCACAATACTTGTATTATAAATACAAATAGTTTTGGTTTATTTTTTAGAACACTTAAGTTTGTTCTCCATTTGGTTAAATAAGTCACAACACTTGTATTATAAATACAAATAGTTTTGGTTTATTTTTTAGAACACTTAAGTTTGTTCTCCATTTGATTAAATAAGTCACAACACTTGTATTATAAATACAAATAGTTTTGGTTTATTTTTTAGAACACTTAAGTTTGTTCTCCATTTGGTTAAATAAGTCACAACACTTGAATTGTAAATACAAATAGTTTTGGTTTATTTTTAGAACACTTAAGTTTGTTCTCCATTTGTTTAAATAAGTCACAACACTTGAATTGTAAATACAAATAGATTTGTTTTATTTTTAAAACACTTAAGTGTGTTCTCCATTTGGTTAACTAAGTCGCAACACTTATGTTACAAATACAAATAAAACCAATGTTTTATTTTCAGGACACTAAAGTATGTTCACGTGTTAAATACGTCACTTTATCAATAATGTTATAAAAACAAATAAATACAAATAATTTATTTGAAGGAGACGAAAGTGTGCTGTTCGTTTGGTTAATTAAGCTACAACACTTACTTTACAAGTATAAATAAATACCTATGTTTTATTGTTAGGAGACTAAATTGTATTGTTAATGTAGTTAAATATGTTTTAACACTAGAAATATACAAATATTAAATTAAATTAAATAAATAACATTAAAGTTATAGAACTTTAAACTATACATTTATTAAAATGGACTATACGCTGTCAACAACAAAAAAATGATGTAGCAAAATTATTTAAGGTTATTTTTATAGGCGATTTTCTTTAAATAAATGGTATTTGGTATGGAACACTTGTTCCATTATCTGATATTTTATTTTACGATATCGAAAAGCAAACAAGCAGACGGATTTCTTGATGTAAGAAATTCACGCCACCTAGAGACACCAAAGGTGGCAATGGTGCGTTGCAAACCTGAGGTCGGGGTGTTTGGCCTCGAGCAAAAGAAAGTATATCGGCTACCTTATCCTCCGATCTGGAATACGTCAACGGCAAGCACTGGCGAACGGCAAGAACAAAGTCGCTGCGAAACTCTACCACCTAGTCAGATGTCACGGTGTTAGTGATGGTAAGCCTATGCTCACCTTTTACGAACTGCCTGGCAGGAAGGCAGATGGTCTATTCTTCAGAGGAGACCGGACTAACACAGGGACTTACATATCCATAATTACACATGGTAGTTTACGGTAGACAGGGTTAAATTTATTATTATAATATAATATATTAAGTTATAATTCAAATTGTAATAATAAAACTATTTGTTGTATGAATATTAAAACATTGTGTATATAATTAAATAATCACTTTCAAAAATTTTAAAATATTTGCACACCACAATGTGGTAGAATATGTTGGAAAGCTTAAATAATTTTGTAACAACTTCAACACGCATATTCCGCAAATAAATATATTTTCTTTCTTTCTTTCTATCTTACATATCTTCACGCAAAGTCCCTTACCAGGAAGGCAGAGAGTATCGAGTGCCAGACTTCATGATCCTGACAAACCTGTCTGGCTTCCTTCACATTCATTACCCGTTTCATACAAACACGCCGATTTCGGAGACTCTTGACACGACCCACGGATAATATCCAAGTGATCTGATCTTTGAATATCAACCTTGGTCTCCCCGGGTATCTACATCCATCCACATTCGCATTGTATATCTCCTTTGTTAATCTTTCATCTGACATTCTTTCTACATGACCGAACCAGCGGAGCATGTCCTTTCGCATTTTAACACCAACACTTTCTATCAATCCCACTCTTTCTCAGATTGAAAGAAAGTGTTGGTGACTATCTTAAAGTCGGAAAACGCAGGAAGTAAGATCAGATTTGGTACAACTTCTGTGCCTATTTCTGCCACGAGAGTGTCAATGCTTGTGATTGACGTGTTCCGTGCGGGGTAGAGCAACTAGTAGATTTGCACTAGTAGATTGTGATCCGTCTGCGTGTTCGCTCTCATATAACTTAAAAATACATTAGGATTTCTAAAGTGGAGTTCTTAATTTGTCCTCTGTCGATGGGGCAGTAAATAGACCTGTCCATTAATCACGGTACGCTTGATTCGACGCGACTGTACGAGGGTAAGGCTGATGCAATAAATCTTCCTGGCAACTGCACTGCGGTACATTCGCGCTGAAAAATTGCCGATTGAAATAAACATGCCGCACAGATCACGCCCACTGATGTTTTTAACGTATATGTGGACAACTGGATTTGTTACTCTTTTGTATCGATTTCAAGGAGGATTTGTATCGAAAAATTAAGGGAAGTAACGCTTTGAGGTATTCAAAAATCTTCTGCCAAAAAAAAACCTTGCTATCAATAATTAGATGATAAAAAATATCTACGCGCATATCATGTACGGCAGAGGATGAACCCACAACCAGCCAAATACACAAAGTCCCGCAATGTGATACGTAATGTGATGCGATCTATTTATTTATTTAACACTTTATTGCACAAAAAAATAAAAAAATACACATAATATATGAGAAGTAAAAATGCACAATAGGCGATCTTATCTCTAACTAAAGAAATTTCTTCCAGCCAACCCAAAAAAAATGAAGATGTGAAAATAAAATGAAAGGCATCGTGTTCAAAAAACAATTAACCATAGCTAAACTTAGAACAAATAAATAAAAATATAATAATCAAGTATGTAAAAACAAAACAGGTACAATTATCATTATTAAAATATCTTAGGAGGATAATAAATTAGTATGTTAATGTGTCAACGATAAGTAATGTTCCTTCAATCTTTTCTTAAAAGTAGGTAAAGAAGGGCTGTCACGAATCACAACAGGAAGAGAATTCCACAATTTGATTGATTGGAAAGTCATTTACTTTCCAATCAATCAAATTTAAATAATCAATCAAATTTAAATAATCAATCAAATTTAGAATAACAATTGGAGTGCGAATCGGGAAAACGAAGTACAGAGCTACGGTTGGAGCGACATGGGGAATCAGTAGAGTGCAGAACACTTAAACGCTCCCGAAGGTATGAGGGACCTGACAAGTTGTACAGAAAATTAGAAAATGTTATTAGAAAATTGAAAAAAATAATAACAATGTCTTACATCGGACTCGGCTTTTTAAAAAAAAAACTATTAAAATCGGTTTATTATTGGCCGAGTAATTGCGTCATAAAAATACAGAAACAAAAAAAAAACATAAAGTTGAATTGAGAACCTTTTCTTTTTTGAAGTCGGTTAAAATATAAATACTTTTGTTTTTGTAATATTAAATATGTTATAGTATTTTGAAAATAT
>NJDC01002361.1:276613-304739 GCA_002245475.1 Calephelis virginiensis
TTTGGTGTCTCTAGGTGGCGTGAATTTCTTACCATCAGGAAATCCGTCTGCTTGTTTGCCTTCAATATTATAAAATAAAATAATACACTGGTCTCTTGACGGTAAAATATAATCGTGGCCTTTAGACATCATAAAGGTGGGCCGCCGCTCAGGCCGGAACATGACAAATTCGTTGTAGCGTCAAGCATAGGCAACTAGGTGAATTCCTACCCGGGCCAGTTGCAGCACAACTCTCCACCAGTCGTGTTAGTAATGGTCTATTTAACCTACCCTCGCAGATCGTCTATTCAACTCACTGGACCTAAACCAACACGGGAGAATCACCACATTACCACAAGCGACGGGTTTATTACATCCAAAGCTAAAAAATGTCATATTAATATAAAAGTAAAAGTATCTTCACGCCCATATCCCCGAAGGCGTAGGCAGAGGCACTACCAAAGCACCTACGACTAGCCGAAGACACCAATTCCCACAATGTGACATGTGGCAAGCCTATCGCCAACCGTGCACATATCAAGTCCCCGGCTACATTAATTTTTTATTAGAAATTTAAAAATATACATTTCCTAATTTTTTGTTGCCCGACCCTGGATCGAACCCAGGACCTCAAGAAATTAAGTCCCACGCCTAGACCACAGAGGCGATCATATTAATGTAGAAAAAGAAAAGGTCAAAACTAAAAGCAACGTCCTTGTTAAAAATATGGAGCAAAAGGCAATATAAAAAGCAAACGACATTACACCATCTGTAAAGAATGAATGACTACATTCTGCCGAGTCATGACGGGAATACCATTGTCAGACATCACGACTAATACGACAAAGACACGACGTACGTGTCATGACATTGTTCTGATTGTGAATGAATGGGGGTCAGAGATCGACGCGTTTAAATATCAGCTCGTTATGGATATCTTATAATATGCAAATTGTAGATTTGTACTAAAACATGATTATGGATACTAGCTGCTACCTGCGGCTTCGCCCGCGTTTTCACAGAAACCCGGTGTGCGATCGGGATTTAAAATAGCCTATATGTTAATCCAGGTCACAATCTATCTGTCTTCCAAATTTCAGACAAATCCGTTCAGCCATTCGAGCGTCAAAGAGTAACAAACATCCATACATCTATACTTACAAACTTTCGCATTTATAATATTAATAGGATTATCTCTAACGTGCTTGAAAATTTCCTAGATATTTAAAGTACTTTATACTGTAATGGTAGGAAAATGAATGGAAATCAGAGGATTTGTTGCAATTTTTATTTATTAGTTATTTATAAAAAAAAGTATCTTCACGCCCATATCCCCGAAGATGTTGGCAGAGGCACAACCAGGGTACCCACGACTAGCCGAAGATACTAAGTCCCACAATGTGATAGGTGGCAAGCCTATCGCCAACCGGGCACATATCCTATCCCGAGCAACATTTTTTTTTAGTAGAAAATTGGAAAAAAACAATTTTCTTTTGTTGCCCGACCCGGGATTCTACCCGGGACCTCCTGCAGTCAAGTCCAACAACTGAACCGCTAGACCACAGCGGCGATAGCTATTTACAATTATTATTTATTTATGCCTGTGTTGGTCCGGACTCCTTTGCAGAATAGATTATCTGCATTCCTGCCAGGCAGCTTCTAAAAAGCGAGCACAGGTTTACCGTCACTGACACCGTGACATCTGACTAGGTGGTAGAGTTTCGCAGCGACTCACCCGGATTAGTACCACCGCCTTAAGTATTCCTGCCGCCATACCGTCATGACGTGTTCCGGTTTAGAGGGTAAGGTAGCCGGTACACTTACTTTTGCTCGAGGCAAAACATCCCGGCCACAGGTTGGCAACGCACCATTACCACTTTTGGTGTCCCTAGGCGGCACGAATTTCATTCCATCAGGAAATGAGTCTGCTTGTTTACCTTTCTAATATCATAAAAAAACATACATTCGTATCTTCACGTCAAGTCCCATACGGAGAAGGCGGAAAGTATCGCGTGCCAAATGCTAAAATCCTTGCACACCTGTCTGGCTTCCTCCATATTCATTTATATTTTCATACAAACACGTCAATTTTGAAGATACTAGACACCACCCTCGAATAAAATCCACGCAACTTAATCATGGAATTACTAATTGTAAAAAATGTGTCGTCGCATCTCCACACCTAGATAAATGGTGATAATTGTGTTTAACTGAGTTAAGTTTCTTTTGTGACAAATTTTGATGACAACATTAACCGTTAGACAGTAACACGAGCATTAACTTTATTATGGCAACAATAGCTAAAAGGATGGTAGGTACTAATCTGGATGAGTTGCAACATTTTAGCAGCAATTTTATTCACGGTGTTAGTGACTAGCGAACCGATGCGACGACCGTTAAGAACTGCTTTGTCAAACACAGTTTTCTTATGTATCTAATACTAGCTGTCCCGGGAAATTCGAGTCGTTTAGTTTATATGGAAAATATAGAGTATTGTTTTTCCCATTTTCCCTGCAAATTTTCCTTTTTTTTCTACACACCAACCTTCTTCTGACTATAACTAATACAATAAAAAAACAAATAGTCAAATCGGTCCAGTCGTTCGTAAGTTATACGTTTACCTACACATTCAACAATTCATTTTTATATTATATATTATTTTTTTAGATTTTTAGATTAATCAGTTTGATTACTTAGTAAGGCAACGAACAACAAGTAATTGTCCGTCCGTTCACCTGTGTTGCGATGACCAATGGAAACAGAGATTTAGTTACATGTACAGATTATAAAATAAACATGGCGGATCTGAAATGTCATTGTTTGTAGAGATTTAAAATTATTGGTTGATTGGCTGTTCATGAAGTTTCTAAAAAGTATATTATTATAATCGTAACATATTATTATATTTCACAGTCGGGATTTATAATAATGCGCCTAACATTCTGTTTTCTAGGTAACGTAGGCGCTACATTTACTCTTTTCTAGATAATCCTTAGGTAACGCAACACAAAAACGAGGTTCGGTCTCCCTTTGTTGCTGGCGCAGTAGGTAAAAGTCCAATCCATCTAAATAATGATGTCTCTGGCTGAGATGATGGAGTTGTAAAAAATCAAGTGGTTAGCAACTACACACAACTTCTAAACAAGGTTGCTTATGTATATCAGACATTCAAGTTACTGACGACATCTTCGAAATAACAAATAGTTTTGGGTGTGGGTGTGGGGATATAATTGATTTTAATTCCCTTTTATTAATAAACTGGTGCAGCTGTTTGAAAGACAATATTGCTGGGTACAGACCAAGGAAACTCAACTCAAAGGACATAATTCCTAACAAAATAAAAAAGAAGGAAGACCCTCTATTCGATTTTGATAGCTAGGTCGGTACCTATTTATTAATTACTAGCGGCCCGCCTGGCTTCGCACGGCTATGTATATACCTATATACATATAAACCTCCCTCTTTAATCACTTTATCTATTAAAAAATACCTCATCAAAATCCGTTGCGCAATTTTAACGATTTAAGCATACAAAGGGACAGAGGAAGCGACTTTGATTAATACCATGTAGTGATAGTAATGCAACTGTTGAAAAAAGAAGTGTAATGTTTTCTAGATTCATATCCATTTTTAACACCATAAAATAGCTGACTCGTCGAACTTCGTCGCACCCGTTCTGTTTGTGTGGGGAAACTTAAAATATTGTTTCTCAAAGTTTCCTCGCAGTTTTTCCTTTTTTTATCTTGTAAACCAAAATTTCAAATCCAAATTAGCCAAATCGATCCAGCTGTTCTTGAGTTTTAGCGAGGCTAACGAACAGCAATTGATTTTTATGTATAAGAAGGAGAAGATGTAAAAATTCAAGTGCTTTCACGGCTAATCCGCTGAACTCAATTTGATGGAATTTCACATTGATATAGTTGAAGTTCTAGGTATTTTATTCCCAACACTTAATTGGTGTTCGTGGCAAGGCTAAAACGCTTCAAAATGCGTTCAAAGCCTGGAACCGTTGTTAGTTTGCAGGTTTGTTTATAGTATTTGATAATAATGTGACGTAATATCACTATAATCAAAACGTAGAGAAAAAATGAAATATGCATTTCAATTTGTCACTCTAATTTATTTTATAATATGTTTTGTAAGTATCTTAAAAAATAAAGGAAAATATACCACTAGCAGTGTTATAGGTAGCAAACCTTTGGGGACACTTCTCGAATCCCGGACAGTGTTGGAAAAGCGGTTATCAAAATCGTGACCTTACATAGCCAAAACCAACTTTAAGTCACTAGTCTATAGAGGCTATAAAAAAAGTATCTTCACGCCCATATCCCCGAAGAGGTAGGCAGAAGCACAACCAGGGCACCCACGACTAGCCGAAGACACTAAGTCTCACAATGTGATAAGTGGCAAACCTATTGCCAACCGGGCACATATCCTATTCCGAGAAACATTTTTTTTATTAGAAAATTGGAAAAATCCAATTTTCTTTTTGTTGCTTGAGGCTATACCTAAGTATAAGTTAGGGTAGAAGCTTTGTGTGTTCATTCTTATACGAATAAATACAAAAAGCTTTGTTTATCAAGATCATTATAATCATCATCATGTGGTCTAATTAGTTGCAATTCAATCCCATAAAAACTTATCAACAACTATCATTACCCAAACAGTAGAGTGGTATTACTGTCTGGTTTATTTCTGCCCCAATAGCTCAGTGCTATTAGTAATCATGTTCCGGTGGATGTTATAATAGCTAGTAAACTAGCATACGTGACCCAAGACCCTGGCCATAATGTAGCGAGGAGCCAGTAACATTTATGGTGTTTATAGGCAAAGGTTATTTCTTAACATCAAGAGTGAATTTATTCGCTTAAACATAAAAACTGTAAATATTATCTACTAGCGGCCCGCCTCGGCTTCGCACGGTTATAAAAATACATATAAACGTTCCTCTTCAATCACTTTATCTATAAAAAAGAACCGAATTTAAATCCGTTAAGTAGTTTTAAAGATTTAAGCATACAAAGGACATAGAGACATAGGAACATAGGGACAGAGGAAGCGATTTTGTTTTATACTATGTAGTTTTAAAGATTTAAGCATACACAGGACATAGGGACATAGGAACATAGGAACAGATGAAGCGACTTTGTTTTATACTATGCAGTGATTAACATCAAATTATTTTTAACTTTCATCTTAGAATTAGGGTTTAGCCTTATAAGCTTAACAGATAAACAATATACGACGGCGGTCAGGATGCGTAAGAAATTTACTGTCCATAATTATAGGGTTGCTGCGGTTAATTGCCGGCGAACGGCTCTCCGTCCCCCCTTTTTTAACTAAATAAAAATTGACTAATATTCATAATAAATAATGAATTCACATTCTCCCAAAGATCTCGATAGATTTTGAAAGGATTAATGTTTGTTATTAAATGAATGAATCGTAATGATTACAGTCTTAATATTGCAATTTAAATATTACTGTTGCTTTTTTTTTATTATAATTTAGAATTATTTACTAACTGATTAACCGCGACTTCGCCAGCGTTGAATGTATTTTCATAAAAACTTTCATATTCACTTTCCTTTGGGGGTTGTTTTTTAAAAAAGTAGCCTATATTTGAACTTTGCTCTATTCATCAAAATCGGTTTAATGATTCAGCCACGAAAGCGTAACAGACATACATAGACTTAGACAGATTTTTAAATTTTTAATATTATAGTCAAGTGAATGATATGCGCTCTATATTCAAATGTTTTTGTTATATTTTTTCCGTTCTCTACTGAAGTGATACAAAATAACAATAAGGGATTGAAATATTAAAAAATTCGAACTTATTTTTATTATGTTCATTATTTATAACTTATTATACTCACAGACAATTTATTAATTAATTTGAAGATTTTATTGCAAAGCAAGCTGAATTAAAAATAGTTCATGTTAATGTTTAGCTGTTTTTCTCCTATTTTTGTTTGTTTAAAAGAGCTCAACATTTGAAAAGGTTGAAGTTGTCGTTTGATAAAAACTGGTGAAGATAAATTATATTGAGACGACTAATTATTTACTGTTTCAAAAACCATATAACGTAATAGAATTCAATAGTGACTGTTTTCCGACCTCGTAGAGTCTACAGCAATAAACGGATACGTCACGACAACTGCTTGTAGTGTCCACCTATTACATATTACCCTCCAAACCTGATGTAGCACCAAGAATAACTGCATTTAGTGATATCAATCTTGGCCTGTCGTTACAATTTTTTTTTAACTTAGTCTTATTTTTTATTATATTATTATTATTCACTGTGATAACCTCGTGACCTCTCAACTTATAAATCTAAGTATAAGTAAGTAAAAACTGAAACCAAAACCGAAACTTACTTAAAATGTTACAAATTTCTATTAATATTGAAATAAAGTGCACTTTTTCCATAATTTTCATAGCCATATCTATAGCCGGATACATGTAAGTTGTAGTGTGAAAAGAAATAAAATGGAATTAAAATACGGATGTAACATGCCTATTTATTTGACCTTTTATTTAGTATATAATATGTAACAAAAGTAATTAAATACCTATTTTGTTATGATATTAGAAGGCAAACAAGAAGCCGAATTTTCCGATGGTAAGAAATTAACGCCGCCTAGACTACAAAGGTTGTAATGGTGCGTTGCCAACCTTAGGCCGAGATGTTAGGCGTAGAGCAAATATAAGTTTACGGGCTACCTTATCTTCCGAACCGGGACACGTCAACTGCAAGCACTGATGTTATGGCGACAGGCATAGGTAAGGCGGTGTTTCCAATCAATGCGTTTTTAAAATTTTTGTTGGTTATCTGTTTACTTTTACAAAAAAAAAACTGCTGAACAGATTTTAAGTAAACATTGTTATGTGCCCGCGTAAACATTTAGGATGACTTTTGCTGCGGAAACATATTCCGTTTCCATCATTAACCACGTCAAGTCACTGCAGCATGAGTACAATGTCACGGGTAATAGCTAGTGTAAAATGAAATATTGTTCTGTTCTTAATTTCATAAAAGTTTACTAAATTTGTATACCCACATTCATCCTAATTTTTAAGAATCGAAACAAAAACCCGCAGCTTGTTGCATGTTTCTCGTTCCTCGAGGCTATCCTTATAATTGTAGGGTTCCACCCAAAAGCCCTCAATTATAAAATAATAGTATATGCGGATAGTAATAACAATTATTATCACGCTCGCCGACCATCATTATTATTGAAATATCGTCCATGATCTTGGATAAAACGCTGGAGTTTCGCTGAATTCCTACTTGCGGAATTCCTGCAGCGGAGTTGTCAGACAGTTTGGACCCTGAGGATATTTCAATTACACAGCAGTTTTAAAGTGCATTTTGCATAGTTTAGTATAATTAAATTATCATTCTGAACAAATAATAGACCTACGTGACCTACACATTTGGCCTGACATCTCAGCCAGAGGACATTAAGGCACCTATATCTTAAAAGAAAGGGTTAGTTCGGTCATGTGCAAAACCATCTTTACCATAAGGGCACACGAGGTCAGTGTCCAGGGCCCCTATACTTAGAGGGCCCCAAAGGATCGACTATAACTTAGCGACTTAAAATATTTTGGTTGGGTGCATTACGTTTTTCTCGTTGCCTGATTCGGGACCATACAATTTTGCAGCTTAAGAACGCCTAAGTAATTTGCCAATAATTATGAGCATAGAAAGTAACATTATTCAGAAAATTGAGTTTGACGATTTAATAGAAGATTTTGCTTAACAGAAATTCCAAAAGAAACTATTATCCGTATCATAAAAAAACCAGCAGCATACCAATATTATTAATGACATACTAATAATATATAATAAAATTCCAAAAGGGCCCCAAGTTTTTGTGTGTCCCAGGGCCCCAAGTTTTTGTGTGCCCAAGGGCCCCAGCATAATCTAAGACGGCCCTGGTCATGTGGAAAGAATGACAGATGAAAGATTGATAAAACACACACAATGCGAATGTGAATCGATGTAGATACTCGGGGAGACCAAGGTTGATATTCCACGATAAAATCGCTCAGGTTTTATCCAAGGGTGGTGTCAAGAGTCTCCGTAATCGGCGTGTTTGTATAAAAACAGTTATGAATGTAAAAGAACTAGGAAGATATGTAAGGATCGTGACATACGTGATTTGACACGCGATGCTCTGTGCCTATCACATATGGGACTTTGCTTTAAGTTATGTATGCGTTGAGGTTCGTGGCAGTACGAGCTGCTGGTTGGTTTTTCTTGGCTTGAGAATAAATAAATTGCAGTAAAATGTTAATTAATAATATTTAATGTCTTACGTTTAAAGTTATCAGAGAGTGCTAATCATAATCTAGACATAAAATGAATACTACCTACTTATTATGATAAAATACTGCAAGCTAGTGAATAATACTGGGTGTAAATCCAGGGAATTTGTCCCTGTGATAAATCTGTAGATACTAAATGTTTGTTTCTTTTAACAAAATACAATATAAAACTTATTACTACATATACAATGATAACCTATAAAAACCTTAGATAATAACAATATGAAATAGCGCGTTAATTAGTTTCTGTATATGTATAACAAATATAACTACCTAAGCTAACTGCTATTTCTATTGCACTCTCTTTTCATAGACACAACTTTCCAATCTGGAGTTTCAAAATTAAAATTCAAAATTATCTTAATTTCACGTTAACCTACAAGAGGCACTTGTGGTGCGTCTATATAATACTAAATCTGCTGCCCACGGCCGTCACCGGTGTATGCTGGGGCATATTGCATAAGTTGTTGGGGACCTCTACGGCTGTCGGCTACGAAGTGCTCTTCGAAGCATTTGCGTGGATCGATTTTTTCAGAGGCAGTAAATAAAGACACAGATAACAAGAAATATTTAGCTATCGTTAACAAGTCTAACTTTTTATGTGTCATTTCATGGAATAAACTGGTGCCTGCTTTGTACTCCACTTCGTTTTGCACTATGCTTACTTGTTCGCGGTTTTGCCTTTACCCGTGATTTGTTTCGTATTTATGTTGTAGTTAACTAAAGAGAGTTGAAGATTTAATGAGACGTAAGATGAACTCATTCACATCCCACCATAATTCGCACCATATTCTTAGACGTCGGGATGGTGTTTACACCTGAATGTTTTTGTTAATGTCATCTAAATCAGCTCTTGTGTCCAACTCTGGGTTTGTACTGGGTAAGTTGTCCTTGTTTGGTTGTGCAGCTTGAGTATCGGTGCTGCTATGTACAAAGAATGCGGGTTTAAGTGGACTTATCGATTTTGATGTAATTATCGATATTATACGTGGTAGTGTACGGTAGATAGGACTAAAAATTAATCTACCTTTAAATTAATTTATAATAAATTACGAAACTTATGTTCATAAATAAAAAAAATGTTTATTAAAAATGTAAATAAGTGCTGCGATTGGAATGTACATTTTTATAGAAATATGTAACTTCTTAAAATTTACTAAATGTTTGCACACCACAATGTGGTAGAATATGTTGCATTCTTAAATATCTTTATAACAACTTTTTAACACACATATTCCGCAAAATAAATAATTTTCATTTCATAATTTTAAAAACTTGATTCCAGTGGTTTATGTTCTTATAGGGTCCACAATAGAGGTGTTAAAGGCTTTGTTTAGTGGTCACAACGAACAAAAAGGTGACTGCTTGACTGTAGTGATGGATGCACAAATATTTTTCATCGTCAATTTGGCTTTAACAGAATCATGGATAAATTGTGCAAACGCTCTCTTAGATTTCGCAAGAAAACTTCGTTGTCAAGTTTCTTCGCGTCGACGGCTAAAACAAAATCCCAATTTTAGTCACAACCAAGTCAAATTTTGCTTTTTCACTGATCTTCTGCGGGGTCAAAACTTCTTCACACTGCACGAATCAAAGACGAGGTTGTTAACACCAAAAAATGGAAAGCCTAGATGAGACTGTCACCGATGACTGCAGGGAGCAGCCAACTGAAATATCTATCAAATATATCTGTTATTACTAAATATCAAAAGCTTCTTGGTGTGCGATTCTGACAAGTTAGTGCCTGACCTATTGCAGCTTGGATCCCAAGATTTTGCGCCACTTCAAATCTCTTCGTGGAATCCCCTTGTGGATGCCAATTGAGATGGACGATTACGGAAATCACGTCGGGGTCACCAATGTTGCGGTTCGAGCTGCTGCACCAATCTTGCGTTTTGAGCTGCTGGTTGGTTTCTCTTGGCAGGAAAATAAATAAATTGCAGAAAAATGCTGCTTAATAACATATGTTGGAGATTGGGAAATTCACAACTTCATTACACCGGCTCTTTTTCTTAGCCGAGATTTAAGATTCTGCGGATTATTTGGTTGATATCTTCTGGCATACAGCCAAACGCTATACTACTTCTCCTGTTATTCGAACCGCTCAGAACTGGACTACCTCACTTCACACTTCACACATTAGTATGTTATAAAAAAAAGCTTCACCTACTCAAATATTTTTTTTATCTCTTAAACAAACAGTAATAACAGGTCGGTTTTGCCATCACTTAGGTCATAAACGCCAAGTCACTTTGCAGTGTTGGCAGAGTGTGTCAGTTGCCACGTGAACGAAGTTTGCCTTTTTTGGCAAGTTAACTAATAATAAAATCATTACGGTGACTAAGTTTTGCTTATAAAATGAAGCTCTAAAATATTACGTATCAATGTTATCAATTATTTAATCTTTCGAACTAGTTAATATATCCGTCTCTCTTATATCTTACTAATATATCTTAGTGTATTACTCGATAACTAAATCAATATGTTACCTATATTTTTGCTTATAATAGTATCAGCTCTAAGACGACTGCGAATTCACACCGCGCGGTTTTTTTTGTATTTCGTAGTGTGGACTAGGCCTAAAGTATAATAAATTAATGAAATACATTAAAGCCTACCAATTTATTAAACTCTTGAACTAGTTGACCGCCCCGCCCCATCGCAGTTGCAATCTTAATAAAGACTTCCTAGACACTATAGAATACATTTTATTTCTATGAAATATAGTAAGTTGTGTAAGTTTAATTAAACATCGCGTTTAATTAAAGGTAATCGCTAAACGGTTAAATATCGAGATGAGGTTCATGTCGACGTCGAGTTAAATGGGTTCAGTATAATTGCATTTTGATAGTATATGTTTATTGTAAGTGATAGTCTATTCTTTGTACTTGTGTACTAAAAAAAAGTATCTTCACGCCCATATCCCCGAAGAGGTAGGCAGAGGTACAACCAAGGCACCCACGACTAGCCGAAGACACTTAGTCCCACAATGTGATAGGTGGCAAGCCTATCGCCAACCGGGCACATTTTCAATCCCGACCTTTTTTTTTATTAGAAAATTGGGAAAATCCAATTTTCTTTTTGTTGGCCGACCTGGGATTCGAACCCGGGACCTCATGCAGTCAAGTCCAATACCCGGACCGCTAGACCACAGAGGCGATACTTGTGTACTGAGAACAAAATACTAACAATTATAAGTGTATATTAATACAGTTGTACATTTGTTACATACTAGCGAACCCGGCAAACTTTGTTCATTTAGCACTCTATACCTACAATCTACCTTTTGCCTATCCTACGAGTATATTATGTTGTATTAAAGCTCTGTGGTCTAATAAAAATAACGTTGCCCGGGATTGGATATGTGCCCGGTAGGCGATAGGCTTGCCACCTATCACATATTATGCTCACAAACTTCTCTACAAATTATTTGTATGAAAACTTTGAACGTTATAGATTTTAGCGCCTTTACCATGAGTTAGTATACGTTCGGTAAGTTACGTGTCGAAATCTATTACATTTTTGGTCTGAAAATGTGTTTCTCATAGTTACCAATAGAGGCGCTGTTCAAAGTTTTCATATAAATAATTGACATAAACGGTAGCGAGTATTGTAAACTTGAAAAGTCGAAAGCTCATAGCAAGCGTTTTGTACGTGTGTTACCGAACGTAATCTTTAGTAACTTATTTCAAGGCTCTTGTAAATACAGATGTAGTAATGACTCTCTCAACCTGTAGTCTATTTAACTGTAGACTACAGGTTCACATACTACTACCACTACATCAGTTTTACAAAACTTTATAGCTGCAGGAGTATTTTCCTAAGAACACTATAATAACTATAAATATGAAACTTGGCATTGTTTAACCTGTGGTATGCCGCGACTTTTACGCTGCAGTATAACTAGATTGCGCGGATCCGTATCCGCATGCAAAGGATTAAGTTTGTTAAAAATAATTATTGTATTATATTGCATTTATTTAGAAACCCTAGGAAATTGACTTTGAGAAAACACCACGGAATCAGGCAAAAACGAAACTAGGTCGTTAATAATTCCCCGTGTTGGTCCGGGCTCCTTTGTAGAATAGACTATCTGCCTTCCTTGCCAGGCAGCTCGTAAAAGACGAGCATAGGCTTACCATCACTAACACTGTGACAACCGACTAAGTAGTAGAGTTTGGCAGCGACGCGCCCGGATTGGTACCACCGCCTTACCTATTCCTGCCGCCATAACGTCATGACGTGTTCCGGTTCGGAGGGTAAGGTAGCCGGTAAACTTACTTTTGCTCGAAGCCTTACATCCCGGCCTCAGGTTGGCAACGCACCATTACCACCTTTGGTGTCTCTAGGCGGTGTGCATTTCTCACCATCAGGAAATCCGTCTGCTTGTTTGCCTTCCTATAACATAAAAAAGTAGGTATCAAAATATATTTCTGTTCTAAAGATACAAAAAAAAAATACAATTGAAATAATAACCTTCATTTTGGAGTGATTAAAAAATGTTTTTTTGTATGTATCACACATGATATTTGTAGTATAAAGTTGTTGCAACTATAAAGAGATTATCATCGCCCTATAGACTTACTGAATGCCAAAAATAATAACAGTAATGCTGAAGTTTCTTAGTTTAAACAAAATTAACAATAGCTTAAATGTAACAAGCTGTTAGACGCAATAGATATGGCGTGCACCGAGCTATCATTGTGTCATTACTCCAGCAGCTATGCCGATTAATCATTGTTCCTCTACCGGATAATTCGGTGGTTGATATAGTGAAAAGCAACGTGTTATTACGGGATAAATCTCTATCTAGAAAAGCTAAGAAGGCCTAAGCGTACCTCTGATTTATGGAGCCCCCGGCCATCGCCGAGATGTGATTTGTGATTCCCGAGAACTTTGTTTTCATCTTTAGTTGAAATTTAATGGATAGCTTTGATTATATGGTATACTCTACAATTATTGTTGGATTAATTGTTGCTTTCACAATGGCACATTTAGATTTTTAATAATCTTAGCTGGTTAAAAAATTTTAGAGATAAACGAGTTAAACGTATTTTTGTAGCGTGAGAACTATTGGAATGGTTTTGAAATGTAAATTTGTTCTTTCAATTATTAACATATATCACCACATTTATATAAACAACGGTATTTGTATACATATGTTGCTAATGTTCGTCATTAGCAGAGATAGTGTTCATTATTTGTTTTTCATTTGATTTAGCGCGTAAAAAATAAACTGTGCCTTTAATCACTTAATAAAATAACCGAAGGACTAGGTCACCTTGCTGGTCAAAATATTTTTCCTAGATATTTTTCATTTTAGGTCAATTGGATAAGTTTATTCTGAATGCAGTTAGTCCTATGGGGAGAAAAAATAATTTTAATCAAGTGGTATTTGTGGTGAATATTTTTTATTTGATGTGTTGAACACTGTTTAAAAATTTGTATTATCATTTTGGAAGGGCCCTTTGTATAACCTCCTGAGTGAATCTGTAGTGTATTTACAACATAGAAAGAAATAAATCCTACACCACCATCTATTAAAATCTGCTGGAACTTTTTATTGTAATGTATAGCCAAAATATCCTTTCGTCATACTACGCTGTGATTGGCTGCAGAAGCAGCATATTTTTTTTAATATCCTTCATTTTAAGTGGATAATGGCGTCGATACTGGAACAGCGTGGTAAGTTTATTTGAGTTTAAAAAAACTTATTAGTTTCTAAATATTTTTTTCATCTTTTGTTTATTTAGATGCATTTATCCTTCTCACGCAATAATATTAGGTTTTAACTTGTATAAAACCAAGATATCAATAATAAAAGCTTTATGTTGTACTAGTAATCGGTACATGAGTTCTCAATGAAGTGGGTGTACAAAGTGTAATTATAGTAAATATACAACATAAAGACAATTACACTTCTTTTACTTAAGTTTCTAATTGTTTGCTTGGTTTGCGGAATAATCAAATAACTGTTATCCTAGAGCAATCAGATATTGATTTGTCAGATGAAGAGAACCCGACAGAGGTCGTCCCTTCCTGACTCTGATTCTTCGAGTGGTTCGGTCTCAGAAGGAACAAACCGTCCAAATTCGAACAATCTCTGTGTTCTTCTGTTGTACCTCAAAGACTTCATCCCGGGCGGATGGAACAATCGTTGTGACGCGGTGGCTGGATAATAAGCCAGCTTTGATTACATCAACACAATATGCTTCTTCTCCAGACTATTTCAGACGGCGGTCAAAACGCAACAAAAAGATATGAAATTCTAAGTCGCCCAGAATGAAACTATAATCACCTCATGGAGGCATGGGCATTGACATGGATGACAGAATGTTGTCTGTGTGTCCTGCATGGGTGCGATCCAAGAAGTGGATTTTGTGTTTCATTACTCACATGGTGGATCTGGCAGTGTCTAACTCTTGATTTCAACTAAAGCGCAACACCCCCATCAAAATGATTCCTCTACTAAGAGCATTCATCTTGTCGCTCGGAGAATCTTTGATTGCTGCAAACACACTGTCCTGAAATTGTGAATCTTGTGAGAATGATCGAAGAACTGCAGCAAAAACACAAAATTATAATTCAACCAATACAGGTGCATATTTTCGCTACCACAAAGCTGAACATTCAATCGCGTAATCTGATATACAAAAGAGGCACAGAATTTCCCATTGCGACACCACCACCGCATATTGTAATGCAATGTATTTTTGTATAGCATAAGAAAACGAAATTGTCTTGTGGAGTTCAACAGACCAAACTTTTGAAATACTTACTATTATTGTTAATAAGTTTTTAAGTTTAATTTTATTTAATGCTTTATTTATTTTACACAGAGATATTGCCATGATTGATTAAGTACTTCGTGTTTATTAAAGTAATTTGTGTACATGTGTTACCAGATCCAGGTTTAGATTTTTTTTTGTATTTAGAGACTATAGGTTTCTACAGCATCCCGAGATTTGTAATCATTAAAAAATATATTCAGGCCCGTATTCTCTAAGATGTAGGCAGAAGTGCACCTGTGGTAGCCTCGAATAATAGAAGATTACTAGGTCCCATATTGTGATAGGTGACAAACCTATCACTTATCTAATCCCGGACAACGTTGTTTTTGTTACAAAATCTAAAAGAAAAATACAATTTTTATACCCGACCTGGGAAACGAACCAGAAACTTCATAAAGTGAAGTCCCATACCAGATCCCAATCGTCGTATTAATAAACATAGATTAAGTTACTCCAAAGTTCAACCTGGTATTATAGTCGTTATTACACTATGATAGTGACTATAGTATCAAACTGACTTTACTATTACCTTAGTGTTTGCCTACTACAAGATTTAAGAATTAGCACATCCTATGTGAAGGTTATCATATCCACGTGGAAATACTGCACTCAGTTAATTTTTCCACAATGGTAAAAGGAATGTCTTCGGAACAAATTACTTATTCTCAATCTAAGACTTGACAATAGATGCTCTGTCTACCTCGCAAGACACTTTGTGTGAAAGTATGTATGTATATGAGACTAAATGCAAAAACACTCCAATAAAGTTAAGTATCCGTAGGTATTGTTATCGGGGCTAGTTAATTCCCGTACTGTGATAGAATCAAGATTTATAGCAGCTATCAACTACACCAAGTTGCTTTTGCCTTTACTGCGCTTGTGTCATGGTTCTTTAAAACTTATAACTATTTTTTATTTTCATTAATTGAATACGTGAATATAGGAATTGATTTTTCTCTAGTGGTGTTTCTTTTCTATTATCGGCGCCATAATCGCAGTGTCTCACTGTCATAATCCTTAGTTATCTTTAAAAAAAAATCAAATCGCGACGTAGTACCTACCCAATAAAATAGTTGGAGTCGGTTTTTGCAGTTTTAGCGCGAAATATTTGGATCTTTTATCTTTAACCCAAACACCTTTGCTGCTAACTGTAACCTTAAAGTAGACTTAAGTATTCCAAGGTTTATTTGACAATGTAGTCAACCTGACTACAGAGTGTAATTTCTACTCGTACGAGTACTTTAACCTTGGAATCATTTAGTCTATGCTACAACCTTTCATTTAAGTTTCACAGTACGTTTGTCCGGGTTGAATCTTAAAAGATGTATTTGATTAATTTCCCAGGTACTGATTAAACTAAGAATAAATTGGATGATAATGCAATAATAATATGACATGGAGCTGATTTGATGATGGAACTGAAAGGTGGCCAGAACTCTTAAAATTCTTAACATTACAGTGTTTGGGCTTATTTGATTTGTCTTAAAAAGTATTTCTCAAAGCTACTACTGGGAATAGCAATTACAAATGAAAGCTCTTCACAAAAACTTACTTTTGTCATGAACTTATTTTAGTAAGACAGTTTGTGTTTATAGGTGTATTTTATATAATCAGGAAATTTACATATTCTATTTCATCTTACATAAAAGTCGCCTCTGTGGTCTAGCGGTCCGGGTGTTGGATTTGACTGCATGAGGTCCCAGGTTCGAATCCCGGGTCGGCCAACACAAAGAAAGTTGGATTTTCCAATTTTCTAATAAAAAAATGTTGGTCGGGATTGGAAATGTGCCCGGTTGGCGATAGGCTTGCCACCTATCACATTGTGGGACTTAGTGTCTTCGGCTAGTCGTGGGTGCCTTGGTTGTACCTCTGCCTACCTCTTCGGGGATATGGGCGTGAAGATACTAATCTTACATAAAATACCTGAAACTGCCGAACAAAGTCAATACGTTTTAAAGTAAATTGAGTGATCACAGAGAGAGTGGAATTGACAGAAAGTGTTGATTGAAAATGAGAAAAGTGGTTCGGTCATGTAGATAGTCTGACTTTGTAGGTTTTTGGGGAGACCTAAATTGACATTCCATAATCAAGTTACTCTCGTATTTTCCGAGTCCAAGAGTCACAGAAACCTGCGTGCTTTAACGAAAAGAGTAATTGATGTGGATTAATCTAGCCAAGCTTGAAGAAATCGTGACACCTGGCCTAGGTACTCTCTTCTTGCCCCGCAAAGGAATTAGAATAGAACCATCTGCCTTCCTTGCCAGGCAGCTCGTAAAAGACGAGCATAGGCTCCAGTTCGGAGGGTAAGGTAGCTGGTAAACTTACTTTTGCTCGAGGCCTAACATCCCGACCTCAGGTTGGCAACGCACCATTACCACCTTTGGTGTCTCTAGGCGTCGTGAATTTCTTACTATCAAAAAATCCGTCTGTTTCTTTGTCTTCCTATAACATAAAAAAAATCTGTTCTTAAAATTCACGCTTCATCACCAATAACATAACAGTTATGATAAATTATTAATAAATGTACCATTTCTAGTCGGAGGCGTAGACCATAGCAGAAAATTAATGAAGTCTTCCGCGGAGTGTTTGCGGTTTAATACCCTCTATTAATATAATCTCAACAACGGCGCATCTAAACCTGGCGACGTGCTCGTCCATATCTCAACATCTCTAGTTGAAATAAACGCTTCGGATTATTTTAATTTTCAAGTCATTAAACTCAAATTTCGTTGTTTATTGGTCGGTTTTATACACACTAGACGCCTATTGGTCGAAATTTGACTACGGTTATAAATTATTAGTATGTTTGGTAGACAACCCCTGCGCATAAAAAGTTATATTTTTTAACTCTTTTGGACTGTGGCTGTGCTGTTGTCGAGTTACGATTTAAAAGTCATGGTAGCCAATACACTCATTCACTCACTCACTCAAGCACCCAATCTGTAGCTAAAGTAATTGGTAAATCACTAATCACAATTCGTGTGAATGAAAACTTTTTTTATTTATACTCAAATTCTTTATAACAAACTGCTTAGTTGTAAATCATTTGGTCTATACTCTACACAGGAGCTAGAGTCTAACAAAATGAAGTAATAAATAATAAACACAAATTAATTATTGATTATTATTAATTTACACAACCAGTAGCATTTCCTCGTCCCACCTTTGATAGTGAACCGTTAGGAGAGCTTGAGTTTGGTCACAAAGTTTTTACCCAAAGGGTAAACAGGTTTGCATTATTTGGAGGCAATATTAAAGTATCTTCACACCTATACACCCGAAGAGGTAGGCAAAGGAACAACCAGGGCACCCATGACTAGCCGATGACACTAAGTCCCACAATGTTATAGGTTTCAAGCCTATCGCCAACCGATGCAATATTAATAATACTTAAAAATCAAAAATGACAAATGGAAAGACACATTTGAAATATTTCGTGTTTGTAAGAGAATATGTTTCACCATTGCAACAATATGATGAAGGCACAAACAGTAAAAATACTTTAAAACCTCTCCCAACTCAATGTTCAATCTTTATTCGCGGAGTAAGTATTCAATAAAATATCCTCACTCGTAAAACAGTGTTTGGTGCAACAAGCGGCATTCATAACAAAAAACAGCAAGTAGGAGCTTCGACAAGCTCACAAAAGCTCGTAAAAGCACTCGACTATTATGTAGTTATTGTTACGGGGTGGAAACACCATTATTACACGGTTTGGCTGGTTTATTTTGTTGTTTGGAATATCAGCATCGCGTTGCTCTGCCTGTCATCCCATAAGCTAAGCTTTTTGCTGCATTTACTTAGTGTGACTTATGTGTATAAGTTACAAGTTACGCTACAAATAATAAATAATTAAACAAATAAATAAATATCCCTGGACAAGTTACACAAATTGAATCTAACCCCAAAGTAAGCAAATTATATGCTTGTGTTATGGGTGTTAGTCAACGATACTAATACATAGAAATACTTAAATAGATATTAGAATAAATTTACATTTGAAAGAAAGTTTTAGCGTAAGGATGTGATGATTCCACTGCCTGTTAGTGATACAATCAAATTAGAAAAATGCTCTACGGAAAATCTGTGGTGTAACGCTCGCTGACCGCATTTGTAACAGTGAGATACGAGAAAGAAAGTGTTGGTGTTAAAATGCGAAAGAGCATGCGCCGTTAGTTCGGTTATGTGGAAAGAATGACAGATGAAAGATTGACAAAGCAGATATACAATGCGAATGTGAATAGATGTAGGTACCCGGGGAGACCGATGTTGACATTCCACGATCAGATCACTCGGATATTATCCGGGGGGGTGTCAAGAGTCTCCGAAACCGGCTTCTTTGTATGAAAAGGGTAATGAATATAAAGGAAGTCATACAGGTTTGTCAGGATCGTGAGGTCTGGCACTCGATACTCTCTGCCTACCCTGTAAGGGACTTGGCGTGAAAATATGTGTGTGTTAGAAAATCTGTTACTTTTCTTAAACCTATTGACATAGGCGTAAACATCTGCTTTTAGTCAAGTTAAATTAATAAGCATGAATCAAGTTATAACGGGAAATCTTAAAATTAGCATTAAATTTATTCTTAAGTATGATCCTATTAATATTATAAATGCGAAAGTTTGTAAGTATGGATGTATGGATGTTTGTTACTCTTTCACGCTCGAATGGCTGAACGGATTTGTCTGAAATTTGGAAGACAGATAGATTGTGACCTGGATTAACATATAGGCTATTTTAAATCCCGATCGCACACCGGGTTTCTGTGAAAACGCGGGCGAAGCCGCAGGTAGCAGCTAGTACTCGTATGAAACAAACATAATACTTATCGGTCTAAAAAAGGCTCGCAAAAGAGGAGGTTCTCTATTCTACTGTGATGTTTTATTGTACATTTGTTCCACGATTTTTTCGGTTAATAGTGAAAAAATTTTAATGGTTCTTCTTTTTAAGGGTATTTCGTGATTTGTATGTGGTACCATATTTTATCAAGATTAGACTAGTGGTTTATGAAATGAACTTAATTATTATGAATATTACAAATTTAAATTCAAATTCAAATTCAAAATAGCTTTTATTACGTAGATCCATATACAGATTCTTGTAACGCGTCTATATAATTCTAAAAACTACCACCGGATCGGAACGCGGCCACTCACTGAGAAGATCCGGCGAAAGAAACTCAGCGGGCTTGTCTTTTTTCTTATAAATCTAATTTACAAAAGTTTATTACATTCACAAATAATTTGCAGAGATTGGCATGAGGAGCAATTAATCCCAAGCGTCAACTATATATCAAACTTAGTAATTAAATTTAATTAAATTTTTTGCAGTTTTCTTTTGCTTTTATTATTACAACGTGATTACTTGATATTTAGAAACTTATAATAATGTATACATATAAACAAAAGAGCAGTTAATTGGCAGCATTAAAATAACTGTGTTTTCTAACTAGGTTGTTTAGTTATTTAAACCAGCCTTTCCCAAAGTGGGCGATAACGCCCCCTTGTGGGCGCTGGAAGCCTAGAGGGGGGCGGTATAAATCTTGAAAAAAATGTTTTTTTTAAACTAGGCGCAACAAATATGTTATTGAGGTTATTGACAAGAAAAAAACGGGGGGGGGGGGGGCTACAAAACAACTGATTTTCAACGTGGGCGTTACATGAAATAAGTTTGGGAACCTCTGATTTAAACGATAGGCGTACACATTTTTCATCTGTTTTGTCGATTCGGGCTAATCTCTAGAATAGCTGAACCGAATTTTAATGAAAGTTTTAATATGTAGATTAAGAACGGCATAGGGTTATAATAGGCGTAGTAATAATACCGGCGTGTTTGTTAGAAAAGGATAATGAATGTGGAGGAAGCAAGGCTGGTCTGCCAGAATCATGAGGTTTGGAACTCGCTACTCTCTGCCTACCCCGTAAGAAACTTCGCGTGATGACATGTATGTATACTTTAATCTCGGAATTCCTCCAAACCACATCTATAGTTTTAGCTCTCACGCTATCGAAGTCGCGGGCACAATTATTACTTAATATAATAATATAAATCCATAAAGCACTATCGGTGATATATCACGTGAGATTTGTCATTCATATGAACATATTGTGCCGTAATCCGCACTGTACAATACTTGTACCATTCAAAGTACATTCATTGTCAGTGGGACATTTGACGACAGTTTCCTATGCAAAATTCCATTTAATCCAGGAATAAAGGATACGTGAATGCTTCCGCTGAACTGTGGAAGAGCAAGTGTTGACAATGAATGATGTTCACTTCAGGTCATTGTTACTTGAACATGTTTACAATGATAATAGGATTAGCAAAAATGTTTTGAAGTATAAAGTATCTTCTATCAAAATGTATAACGATCACTGGATTTGAAATATTAAATCCGAAATCTGTCATTTCTAGTAAAATTCACATCGTTATCTTTATTTTGGATTAAATTCATATTCAAATTGTCCAAATTCATTCACAATTGTTTAAAATCAATGTTCAGATTCAAATTAAAAGTAGATTTAATAATGATTAGAACGAATTGTACAATTACTGTTAAGTTAATTAATAAATAATATGTTAACATTATTTTAAGGAAATGATTTAAGATTTAGCTTTTATTTGGGAATCATTAACTAAAAGAATGCGAGAAGTAATAGGGATACCAAAACTACCTGAATAAATAACCTAAAAAAAAAAAAGTATCTTCACGCCCATATCCCCGAAGAGGTAGGCAGAGGTACAACCAAGGCACCCACTACTAGCCGAAGACACTAAGTCCCACAATGTGATAGGTGACAAGCCTATCGCCAACCGGGCACATTTCCAATCCCGACCAACATTTTTTTTTAATTAGAAAATTGGAAAAACCCAATTTTCTTTATGTTGGCCGACCCGGGATTCGAACCCAGGACCTCATGCAGTCAAGTCCAACACCCGGACCGCTAGACCACAAAGGCGAAATAACCTATATACCTAAATTATCAATATATACATACAATTTAATCATTAGAAAAGAACTATGTCCATTTTTACCCTCGATACCGCCAAAACTGTATTTTTTAGGTATATTAGGATGTTACTTTTGAGTTTTGACACGAGCGAGATAAAAGATAGATTTAGATTTTTAATAATTATTGAATTTCGTTTAAATTTTAAATATTTTTTTATGTTATAGGAAGGCAAACAAACAGACGGATTTCCTGATGGTAAGAAATTCACGCCGCCTAGAGACACCAAAGGTGGTAATGTTGCGTTGCCAACCTGAGGTCGGGATGTTAGGCCTCGAGCAAAAGTAAGTTTACCGGCTACCTTACCCTCCGAACCGGAACACGTCATGACATTATGGCGGCAGGAATAGGTAAGGCGGTGGTACCCATCCGAGCGAGTCGCTGCCAAACTCTACCACCTAGTCGGATGTCACGGTGTTAGTAATGGTAAGCTTACGCTCGCCTTTTACGAGCTGCCTGGCAAGGAAGGCAGATGGTCTATTCTACAAAGGAGCCCGGACCAACACGGGAAAAAAACTTTACATTTACATTTTGTCTCCACTTCGTATAGTTTCGTGTGTTGAAATTGCACAATTGAAGTCATCGTGAAAATAAAACTGTCTGACTATCTGATCATTACAACACTATCTATAAATAATGACGACTTATTCGACTAGGTTGTTTTGACTAGGTGGTAGAGATTTGCAGCTACTCGCCCGGATCATTACTACCGCCTTACCTATTCCAGCCGCCACGTCACGTCAACGGCAAGTACTTTTGTTCTCCGTTGTGTTCCGGTTTGGAGGATAAGATAGCCGGTAAACTTACTGAGGCCTAACATCCCGGCTTCATATAGACAGCGTCCCATTATCACCTTTGGTGTCTCTAGGCGGCGTGAATTTTTTAAATCCGGAAATCCGTCTGATTAACTGGCTTTCATTATCATTTTTTTTTATAGAAGAGGAGGCAAACGATCAAGTGGGTCACCTGATGGAAAGTGATCACCTCCGCCCACGGACATCCGCAACAACAGGAGTATCACAGATGCGTTGCCGACCTTTAAGAAATGAGTACGCTCTTTTCTTGAAGGTTCCTAAGTCATAATCGTTTGGGAATACCGCCCTCGGTAACTGATTCCACAAAGGTGTTATACGGGGTGAAAAAATGTCTTCGGAATCGCACAGTTGTAGACCGCCACGTATCGAGATGATGGGCATGATATCTTAAGCTCTGACGCGATGTCCGAATGTGGAAATCAGCGGCTGGAATTAAACCAAACCAAACCATAAAAAAATAGAATTTAAGTAATTTTTTTTTGCTTTTGTATCAAACAGCTAATAAGCAAAAGGGGTCCTCTTGATGGTGAAAGACAACCGCTTCCTTAGCATCTTACCATCAGGAAATCCGTCTGCTTATTTGCCTTCCAATATCATAAAAATAAAAACCTACTTTCAGTCATATAAAGTCCGAATTTACGAAGTTAGGTGATAACTTGATACGTGTTAATAAAAGTAAATTTATTACGTTGAAGGTAAAGTTGAGCGGAAGTCGGTGTAGGATTGCAACTGGGTTCTTCGCACCCTTTCTATAAACGAGCTTTCGCTTGTGTTGCAATGGGTGAAGTAACTACTAAACAACGGATGTTGCTTAAAGCTCTTATTAAAAAAAGCTTTTATTACGTCCTTTGTCTATACATATAGTAAAATGTATTGTATGAACATGATTATTATTGAAATATTTATCGCGTTGTCAGTTCACATTTCATGCAAAAACGAATATAGCGGTTTTTATCAAATGTTGTGTAGTGGTAGCTTATACATCAAGTCAACATTTAACATACCTTTTATTCGGGATTTTTTACTTCCATCACTTCAACATATGTACAAAGACGCGGACAGCACAAATTTTAAAATTTAAAATTCCGTTTTATAATTTCCACAATAAATTTTAATATCTTGTTATTAAGAACGCCATCTTCATTTCTCAAAACCAACTAGTTAGCTTAGATGTATTATTTCAGTCCGCAACTAATCGCTAACGTGAAATCTGAGCAAAGTTTCATGAAAATCTATTTATTAGGTATGTAGGTTATAAAAAAATGGTAATTGTTAATTGAATGTAAATAATGGTTTAATATCATGCGAGTGAAATCACGGGAATAGACATGTTATATGAATAAAATACTCAGTAGAAAATACTTTGTTAATGTAATTTGATATCCATAGTCCTGCCTGATGCTGGGCGGGGCATCGTAGCCCCTGCGCACGCGCAGTGTTCCAAACACACCAGCTGGGGTCTTGTTAAAAAATCAGCCTGTAATTTGTGACAAATATTACAGAAGAAAATATGTTTTGTACTTTGTCATCCCTTTGATTTGGTCGCTTTAATCAAATTTTTCTTTTATAATTCGAATGGCTAAGAGTGGTAAGGAATTGCAACTTCAGCGTTTTTGAGATAATAATGATGTTCTCGTGAAATGTTACTATAAGCTTCACTAGTCGTATCTATATTATCTTTTATTCAATCAGTCCAGATTGTTATTATTATACATCTATAGAATAAAAATAATATGGTAATACCTCGAAATCATGACCTACCTTTAAAAATAGTACCACCAAAATCTTTTTGCTAATAAACATAACTGAATAAAAAAAAAAGTATCTTCACGCCCATATCCCCGAAGACGTAGGCAGAGGCACAACCAGGGCAGCCATGACTAGCCGAAGACACTAATTCCCACAATGTGATAGGTGGCAAGCCTATCGCAACATTTTTTTTCACAAAAAATGTATATTGGAAAAGCCACATCTTCTTTTAGTTGCCCGACCCGGGAATTAAACCCAGTGCCTCATGAATTGAAGTCCAACACCTGGACCGCTAGACCACGGAGGCTACATAACTGAATAAATAATTATAATAAAAAAAACACACAGTCAAATTAAGAAACTCCTCCTTTTTAGAGTCACTTAACTAGAATTCATGAATTGACTAAATTGGTTATTATATCCGTTTAATAATAAACCTTGGTTAAATCTTATAAAAAATTTTGTTACCTAAAATCAAACGTAAAAAATTATTTTCAACTCTAAAAAACTCCGACTCTCTCTCTCTCTCTGACTCATAAGACTGCTCCAAGAACAAGTGTATTAAGTCTTCGTATTTTAAGTTCAGGGTTGTTTCTGTCTTTGTTTATTTACATTCTCACCCTGTAGTTTTAATAACAATTATTACTTTATCACACCTTACAAATTAATAAACAGTAATACAAATAACCATTTATTTTCCCTCATATATAAAAATATAATTATATCATGATTTTCTAACGAATGCTAATATGATTAAACAACTTACAAATAACTATCATACATTTGTTAATTTATATAACATTTTCCCCTAATTTTTGGGGAAACAAAATGTTAGGTACGCATTATACTTGACTAGGTACCTACTTTATTTTTATGTATCCACTTTATGATTATAATTCATAGTGTCTTCAAACTCTGTTAATAATATAAAGTGTTGAAATGATAATAGTTTTACAGATGTAAATTGTCCTGTCACTATCTGTCGTTTGGAGGATTATTTGCCACAACAGTTACACTGCTTACGCGGAATTAGTAAAATAAAGGCTTATTTTACATCTGTTATAATGGATTTCCGCAAGTAACGCCTGATTTAATAACATATCTCAAAAAAGTTAAGTTTTGCCTTAAGTTTATTCTGTGATAGAAATGTTTGAGTGTGGACTACATTATGTAATTTTTTTTTCAAATTGGCTAATATGTTACTAACCGCGAGGTTTTTACAACTTCACTGGGCTATAGTTATGTAAGTAAAATTTACTTGTCTTAAGTGTAAGACGATACCTACAAAGTACCTAAGTACAATTTGAGTTTCAACATTTGGCGGTTTATTTGCAAATAGGAGCAATAATAGAAAGTGCCGTAGGAGCTCAGCGGGAGCGACGCCATGCGCCGGCGCAAGTGCCGATTACAATAATTACGCAAGCACGCGCCGCGCCCAGGCCTACCTAATCACTATCATTTGCGCATGTTATTCTATATTCAACACAAAATGCTCCATCGTTGACATCGACATTCATTCTTTATTGTAAATCAGCCTTTCCCAAAGTGGGCGATAACGCCCCCTTGTGGGCGCTGGAAGCCTAGAGGGGGGCGGTATAAATCTTGAAAAAAATGTTTTTTTTAAACTAGGGCAACAAATATGTTATTGAGGTTATTGACAAGAAAAAAACGAGGGAGGGGGCGCTACAAATACAACTGATTTTCAAAGTGGGCGTTACATGAAATAAGTTTGGGAACCTCTGTTGTAAATCAAAGGAATGATTGTTGTATGGCGAGCGTATAAGGCGGTAGCTGATTTTTACTAAGAGTTTTGTTTGTTTTGTTACAGCATTAATTTTTATTAGTAAGTTACTTTTAAAACAGTCCTATCTGTCTTAATTAGTTCGCAGACTAAACATAATTATTGTTACATTTATAACTGCTATGTAAACATAATTATTGTTACACTTATAACTGCTATGTAAACATAATTATTGTTACATTTATAACTGCTATGTAAAAAACATAATTATTGTTACACTTATAACTGCTATGTAAACATAATTATTGTTACATTTATAACTGCTATGTAAACTGACTACTAATTCTTAGATTAAGTCCTTTACTCAATTTGGAAACTCTTTTTCAATTTGTAATATTTATTTAGAAGTTTTTATTGTTTAATATATTTACCCGTTTAGTTTATTATATATTAACCTGTCAGTACAGGACGACCAAGACCTTACAAAGTAGAAGGAGAAAGTGTAGAAAGTAGGGCCCATTTTAAACCAGGGGGTTTGAATAAACTAACCAAGATCAAAACTTCTAACAAAACATAAAAAAACAAACGGAGGTATCGCCTTAAGGCAGCCTTTCCCAAAGTGGGCGATAACGCCCCCTTGTGGGCGCTTGAATCCTAGAGGGGGGCGGTATAAATCTTGAAAAAAATGTTTTTTTTTAAACTAGGCGCAACAAATATGTTATTGAGGTTATTGACAAGAAAAAAACGAGGGGGGGGGCGCTACAAAACAACTGATTTTCAAAGTGGGCGTTATATGAAATAAGTTTGGGAACCTCTGCCTTAAGGTGTAACAACGTATTTATTCGCTCTTGGAGCAGTTAGAAAAACTTCAATCAAAACCCAGAACATCTGTTCAAGTATCACGTGACTAGATTTCGCATTATATCAAAAGTATAAGGAAAGTACATCCTGTCATATGAAGCGTATCCGCCCTCGCAGAGATTGTAAAAAATGGACCAATTTTTATAATAGTCGTTGGGGTAATGAATCCAAATACCTTTTACAAACCGGATACATTTGTTACATACAGCAAAACCATATGGATTTTATTAATATTACGGGATTTTTTATTGTTACCGTCGCAGTCGTTTGATGGGTAGAGTAAGCGGTATACTTACCCAAAAACTTAAAACTTCTTGGGTTGGAAATGCATGGTTGTCATATTTGGTAATGGGTATTTGTTCCCGACACGAAATTCGTCTGCTATAAAAAAGTAACTCGCAGCGTATCGACGGCTGACTATATATTCGAGAATATGTATTTATTACCTCTTCCTGTCAATGTCCTGTTCCGTTGTACGGGGATGGCTAAATGGTAAATTGATTTATATGACGTAGGTACGTAACATTCCAGCTTTAGTTCGGCAACCAGTAAAATCTTTGGTGTTTACAGTCAACATGTGACGGTGACCTGACGGGAAATTGACTTATTAGCCTCTTAATATGATAAATATTACATTGGGCCAAAATTATCTAATAAGACAAATTCCATTAACATTTAATCTAAATTATCGTAGAATTAGGTTAAAAATGGTAGGTGAATTGCGTACATACGAGGGTCAAACTGAAATTTCTTAGAAAATCAAAAACTAAGCATTCTAGCAAGTTATTAGTTTTATTATAACTTTTCAAAATAGCGTCCATTTACATCAATACATCG
>NJDC01002361.1:307205-335605 GCA_002245475.1 Calephelis virginiensis
ATACAACTGATTTTCAAAGTGGGCGTTACATGAAATAAGTTTGGGAACCTCTGTTGTAAATCAAAGGAATGATTGTTGTATGGCGAGCATGTAAGGCGGTAGCTGATTTTTACTAAGAGTTTTGTTTGTTTTGTTACAGCATTAATTTTTATTAGTAAGTTACTTTTAAAACAGTCCTATGTCTGTCTTAATTAGTTCGCAGACTAAACATAATTGCTGTTACATTTATAACTGCTAAGTAAACTGACTACTGATTCTTAGATGAAGCCCTTTACTTAATTTGTTACATGTGTCTCATAATTATAGGAAACTTTTTTTCCATTTCTAATATTTATTTAGAAGTTATTATTGTTTAATTTATTTACCTGTTTAGTTTATTATATATTTAACGTCTTGTTATATATTCGTCGTCTTATTATATATTTAAGGTCTCGATCGTCCTGTACTGACAGGTATTAACCTGTCAGTGCAGGACGACCAAGACCTTACAAAGTAGAAGGAGAAAGTGTAGAAAGAAGAGCCCATTTTAAACCAGGGGGTTTAAATAAACTAACCAAGATCAAAACTTCTAACAAAACATAAAAAAACAAACGGAGGTATCGCCTTAAGGCAGCCTTTCCCAAAGTGGGCGATAACGCCCCCTTGTGGGCGCTTGAAGCCTAGAGGGGGGCGGTAGAAATCTTGAAAAAAAATGTTTTTTTTTCAACTAGGCGCAACAAATATGTTATTGAGGTTATTGACAAGAAAAAAACGAGGGGGGGGGGCGCTACAAAAAAACTGATTTTCAAAGTGAGCGTTACATGAAATAAGTTTGGGAACCTCTGCCTTAAGGTGTAACAACGTATTTATTCGCTCTTGGAGCAGTTAGAAAAACTTCAATCAAAACCCAGAACATCTGTTCAAGCATCACGTGACTAGATTTCGCATGATATCTAAAGTAAAAGGAAAGTACATCCTGTCATATGAAGCGTGTCCGCCCTCGCAGAGATTGTAAAAAATGGACCAATTTTTATAATAGTCGTCGGGGTAATGAATCCAAATACCTTTTACAAACCGGATACATTTGTTACATACAGCAAAAACATATGGATTTTATTAATATTACGGGATTTTTTATTGTTACCGTCGCAGTCGTTTGATGGGTAGAGTAAGCGGTATACTTACCCAAAAACTTAAAACTACTTGGGTTGGAAATGCATGGTTGTCATATTTGGTAATGGGTATTTGTTCCCGACACGAAATTCGTCTGCTATAAAAAAGTAATTTACAGCGTATCGACGGCTGACTATATATTCAAGATAATGTATTTATTACCTCTTTCTGTCAATGTCCTGTTCCGTTGTACGGGGATGGCTAAATGGTAAATTGATTTATATGACGTAGGTACGTAACATTCCAGCTTTAGTTCGGCAACCAGTAAAATCTTTGGTGTTTACAGGCAAGATGTTTTTCCCTGACGGGAAATTGACTTATTAGCCTCTTAATATGATAAATATTACATTAGGCCAAAATTATCTAATAAGACAAATTCCATTAACATTTAATCCAAATTATCCTAGAATTAGGTTAAAAATGGTAGGTGAATTGCGTTTATATTATAATTAATTCATAACTTATTCGTAGCTTATCTATAGAGCTAAAATCTTTACAATGTATTATTTAAATCTTAATCGTTTTGGTTATTTGTAATAAGTGCGTTATCATATACATTAGTCGTTGTAGAATAAAGCCCGCCCTCGCCAGCCGCCCTGGGATCCGCCCCGCGAGAAAACAAACAAGCGCAGAAGTGATAGAGAGGGAAGACGTGCGAGCGAGACCGCCGCCCGGCTCAGTCGGCCACCAAACCCTACAATTAGTAGGCGAGATTCATCCGCGACTTCAAATCGTATTTAGATAATTGTTCCGTGGATTTTCTTGTGATGAAAAAACAGTGTCGCGTGTGACCTCCTGTCCTAGAAGCTGATGGACTGACATGAACTGTGCGTACTACCAACAGGGGGGCCAGCACCCCACACACAATGCCAACAATAATTACTTCAATGAGGTAAGATAATCAGTATCTCGTTGGTCGCCAAATCTTTGATAAACATATGTGATAAATGAGGGGTTTGCAAAGGAAAGCAATGAGAAAAATCATTTTAAACTCTTACACTCAAAACTAAAAATAATTATTTTTTAGTCCCTGGTTTTAAAATATGACGACCTGATTTTCACAATTTTTTTTATAATAATATCCGATGGTATGTATATAGCAGTGAAATATTTTGCAATACTAGTGTTGCTATTAGGCAGCATATATTTTTTATCCATTAAGATGTTTTAAAATTTGTGATGGTTGTAAAATATTTGTAGTAAAACATCTGTATTCGTTTAACGAAATGTATTGTTAAGTTAAAGTGAATCTTCACATCCGTATCCTAGGGGAGGCAGAGGCACAACCAGGGCACCCACGACTAGTTAAAGTCACTAAGTTAAATTTTTTGTTCATTCAAGTCAAAAAAGTTAAATGAAATACTGACTTAAAAAGGGCAAATAGCCTTAGAACTAACTTTATAGCCTATTTGTAATTGTATTTTAGGATAAAAATTATATTAAAATTATATTATATTATAGTAAAATTAGTTTTTTCTTAATCTTCAGGTCAGTTAATGACATGGTTTTGTTTGTGATAGGAAACATCTTTATTTCAATTTTCTAGGTAATTTAGAAATACCGTTGCTTTTTTATAATTTTAACTGGTTGTGACAAGCTTTTATGTTTTCTAACGGCCAATATTAATAATCAATCCTAATCCAAAACGTGCTGTCCAAGATTGATATTTTGATCCATTTTTATGTTATCGCTTGCCAATAACATATCTGTGGACAGGATAAATATGGCAATTAGGTATGGGATAGGCCGCCGGATACGCAGCTATCTAGATTGCTTAAAATCCATTAGATTGAGATACATTATTAACATTGGCCGTGAAACACTGCTCAGTCCGAATTAGTATTACGCAATATAAATATTGGTTTTCGGTTTTTGGCCAGTGAGTCCCACAAAGATTTTATCAACATCCTACTACATAGTCGTTTCTGAGTTACACTTAATAATGCTTAATTTTTAACTTATCTTGACGCTCTCATCAATGATGAAGAAGAAATTTTATCATCATCTTCATCATCATGATAAAACTAATATGGAACAGTTTCGAAATTATGACCTATCTTTCACAAAAGCATCAAAATTGGTTGGCTATTGACGGTGTAATCGCGTAACAAACATACAAAAAAAAACAGACGAATTGAGAACCACCTCTTTTGTAGTCGGTTAAAAATCTCTCGCTGGTCCGGGTCCTTTGTGTAGAATCAGGTCATCTACATACAGCACCGAGTCAAATAATTGTTGAAGTCAATGTTATAACCAACTCACTACCTATTACCTTCAAGGCCTGTCTGACAAAGCAGCCCGTTAACCTAATCATTCTAACATAAACAAGACTTTATAAATTGTAAGCAATTTGATATGATGATATCTTCAAGCCCATATCCCAGAAGAGGTAGGTAGAGGCACAACCAGCGCACCCGCGATTAGCCGAAGAACCTTACAAGTTAGAGAGAGAGAGTATTTTACATTTCCCACAATTTTTTATCTGCCATTATTTATATATAACATTTCTCCCATTCACTGTTTATGCAAAATTTTAAAATAGTACATTTATTTTCCTTGTTTGATCGACAGCAAGCTTGTTAGTTGTTATTGGAATAATAAATAAGAATTTTCCAAGCTTAGAATTTGCCCAAGCAATGTAGTTATTCTGAATTAATGCAAGCGATTTGACATAATTATATCCGCCCGACATAATATCGATTCAAATATTATCGATTATTAAAATCTACCTTGACAAATTACTGTAATATTGTGTAACGAGTTGGCTTACTAAATGTGTTCATGTTGTTGAAATACTATTTTTAAATATCGATTTTCATTAGTAATTTTATTGCGCACTCACTAATTTTAAGTTATCGCTGTCTTCTTTCAACGAAAGTAACAGAAAGAGACAAAACACTTTTAGCGCTATCAAATAAAAGTGTACACGACATTTCTACAGACGTTTAATCTATCACTCGGAAAACGTTGGTTACTAACATCGCAATTTGACATGTCCGGACTAATTTGACATGTCTAAAACATTCCATCTCTTTTGTTTTTGTTTCATTCGAGAACGATAGCATGCATCTAAAACAAGTTAGTTTGTGAACGGCAGAATTACCACCAATATCGTTTTTATTATCTCTTGCTTATCACGTTGTATACGTACATATACAATTTTAATAAAATAACAGTGATCAAGCATACCGCTGTCCTGATGGTACATTTGTGGTCTAGAGATAATGAGATTTTGTAGGTGCTTTTTTTTGCTGACAATGGAGTTGGCCTAATGTGCAAGTATACTGCCAAATCTACCGTCTGTTTAAAATAAAACAGTGAAAATACCTTCATAATGGTAGAAGGAATAGGTAAGGTGGTGGATAATTACATGGTCAAGTTAATGCTCAGCAGTTTACCACCATATGCAGTAGTCTTATTACTAACGATGGAATGCTTTTTGCGATCTGCCACTTAGGATGGCAGGTTGTCTATTTTAAACAGAGGATCCACGACCTCTCGCAGAGACGTCAATTATCTTTTAATCAGTCATTAAGTCGACATTTTTTACATCTCTATACTATATGCTCAGCATTACCACCATGTGCAGTAGTCTTATTTTGCGATCTGCCACTTAGGATGTCAATTTGTCTAATTTACACAGGGGACTCATTGCCACTCTTAGAGACGTCAATTATCTTTTAATCAGTCATTAAGTCACCATTTTTTAAATCGCAATGCGATATTTATATACATGCTTTTCATGTGTCGTCTTAATGGTCTTTAATAATACAGTAGATGCTATTCTGCTAAATCATGTGTTCTTTCTTATCAATGTATTTCTTGCGTACGGCTGTAAGTTTTGCTTAAGGTACCTACTCTTAGAGACATTTCAGGAAGCACACTCATAGCTTCGTACCAGGCGTAAGGTAGTGTTGCTCTACGGTTTGTAATATTTTGTTAAGCTCAATCTTAAAATAATGCGTTTCAAGTTAAAAAAATAATTTTTCGAGCTTACAATGTAATCTTCGAGATGATACATAATAAAAATATACTGGAGTTTCAACGTAATGGTACCCGCCCCACTTGATATCGATTCAAATTTTATCGACAAATAAGATCTACCTTGACAAATTACTGTAATGAAGTACAATGAGTTTGAATAACAATTAATGTTCATTGTAAAATGTTAAAGTGACAATAAAGTAATTCTTTTAGTATCTGTACAGTTAAAGGTATACTAAGTTCGCCAGAAAGGCTAGTTTGTGTATAAATTACAGTTTTATAATATTAAAAGGTAAACACAAATCTAGTTACTGGAATTTCCTTATAATAACAAATACATTTGAACAAATTGGATATTTAAAAAAAAGGTTTCTACATTTATGGTCAATATTTTCTAAACTAGATAGACCTAGGTACTTCAGATCAGTTACCAGGAAACCACTGTTATTTTACAATCTGTATATGAAATAAATCACTGAAATGAAAAACCGGGAAAATTTCAGGGAAAATTGGAAAAACAATACTTTATTTTTTTCTATACAAACTGTTAGCAGGAGTTTTGGCGCTATCGAGAGAAAAGATGTTCAAAGTTTATCATAATTATTGAATTTCGTGTAACTGTTGAGTGAAATCAGTCCATTTTTGTGGCATTTTGTACAGTTTTGTTCTGTGAAAGTGCACAAATGAAATTATCATGAAGAAATTAGCGCATCGCGTATTTCCTCATAGCTGCCAAATCTCACTGTATGACTGACATGACTTATTGACGACTTATGACTAATTAAAATTTAATCCCGATTTTGGTGAATTTAATGCAAATTACTAACGTGAATGCCAAAATTTAAAGAAAGAAGAAACTATCACTAGTTATTAATGTCAAGCGATACGAAGTTAGAGGGGTTGACTAGTAATTAATAAAACTATAATAGCAACAAAACTCTACAACCTCAATCACTTAAAAAAGTTGATTACAAAGGGGCAAAAATTTAATTAAAACAAAAACAATATTGTTACTACTGTTTGAAATTAATGAAAAACAACAAAATATATTTTAAAATTGTATCAATCTGTATGTAATCTTCAAAGTACAATTAAAACAATATCCAAGCAGACATTCCAAATCAATTTATCCCCAATTTATTATTGAAATCTTAAATTAGTCAGCTCACGCGTTCTCAAACACGTAACCTAACAAAAGTCATTGACGAAAATGACCTAACAATGGCTGGCTTACTAACAAAGGCAGAATGGGAATAAAAATATTTAATTGGTATGATTACGAGTGTGATTATGGCGCACAAACACCGCCCGTCGTCTCCTCACACCGGTCGCTAACTTCACAAAGAACTGCTCACATTTCTTCCGTTGTCGATGTTTTTGATACCAAAAAGGTTTTTATTGTGTCAATTGTACTTAGTTTAGTTAATTATGAACAATAGAAAATTTTAAGCTATATTTTTTAAGCAACTCTTAAAAGAAAAGGTTCTTAATTCAACTGTTTTTATGTTTGTTAGGCGATTGCTCGGCCAATAACAAACTGACTTTGATCGATTTTTAGACAGACTAGTGGTCGCCCATTGGTCAAAATTCGACCATAATACATTTTAAAATCTTGTTGATAAGAACGCCATCTTCATTTCTCAAGACCAACTACTTTGTTTCCAAGCTTTGTGTGGGTAACCTAGTGTGGGTAATGTTTTATTTATTGATTAAATGTACTTTATAAGCATTATTATTAAAAAATATTAGCGTTCTGCACTTTTTTTACACATAAGCTATAAGTGTGCCAAATTTTATGCTCCTGCGTCCGCGCAATTTTTGTAAAAAGGGGCCCAAAGTTTTGGCACCACGTATTAATACGAGTTAGATAGTTCAAGATTTCGAGGTTATCCCGTATTAATTTTATCATGATCAATAAAATGTATGTCATCCTCGAAATCATTAGCTATACTTCGAAAAAAGAATTGTAAAAGGATCGCGCTGTAGTAGGCGCCAAATGAAATAGTTGAAGTCGGTGTTTGGAGTCTTCATGCGATTAGTTATTTGAAAATATTTAATGTTAGAAATTACTTTATCACAATTAAGTAGGTAGGTATGTGTGTGTGGGTGGAGTATTGGAACCCATTTTTATAAAGATGAAATGTAATCAATTGACGGATGACGGTTTTTATGAAAATGGCGGCGGAAGTTGGTCATAGAATCTCCTTAAATTTCCAATGTGTTTATGGTCCTATTTGATACTTCTTCAGTCTACGGCTGGGAATAGCCTACACAAAAATAAGCATGCCTAAAAATTATACCTTTTATTTGAAACTAGCTGCTACCTGCGGCTTCGCCCGCGTTTTCACAGAAACCCGGTGTGCGATCGGGATTAAAAATAGCCTATATGTTAATCCAGGTCACAATCTATCTGTCTTCCAAATTTCAGACAAATCCGTTCAGCCATTCGAGCGTGAAAGAGTAACAAACATCCATACATCCATACTTACAAACTTTCGCATTTATAATATTAATAGGATAAATTGGCAATTTTATGTTACGTATAGGTACTTAGACGATTTCTCGATTGTAAGAAACAACTTTGGTGATATGTCCACTTAATAAATAAAGTGGCTAAGTGCGAATTGGACTTGCTCCTGATGAGTTCCGTAGTCACAAGCACAGATTATGTTGACATATTTGACTGAATGTCCTAAAATTTCTTCTAGGTATGCTTTTTAACGTCGACGCTTGGTAGAATTCCATTCATCACTTGTACTTTCCACAATATTGTTGTAATACATACATATATACATCTTCACGGCAAGTCCCTTTCGAGCTAAACAGAGAGTATTGTTGAAAATACTAGTGATATTAATGGTTTGTGTTCTAAAATAACTTTACATTTTACTTTCACTAGCAGAAAATAGCTTTGATTTTCATTAGATTTGTATAAATGACAAAGTTTTATTTGCGGTTTTTGAAAATGGGCTTTAACTCAAACACTGTAGACTTTGTCTTGTTCAAATAAAACACAGTTGTAAGTAATTGGAGCGACCCCCACCCCTTATTTTTTAACTTTTTTTTATGAAAATCGTAAGCGGCTCTCTAATTCGTCTACGAACTAAATTTCTTTTTTTTTATTAAATCTCTAACTTTAACTTAATAGTTTGGGAAGTGTCTGTCATATACGGACGGACAGAGAACATAGCAAATCTGTATGTGTTTGTTTTTGCTATTTGACTAAGGAACCCTAAAAATGGTATTATCACGTATACGATTATGGTACACAAACACCGCCCGTCGTCTCTTCACACCGGTCGCTGACTCCACAGAAAACTGAACATTTCTTCCGTTGTCGATGCTTTTGATATCAAAATGGTTTTGTTATTGTGTTCATTGTACGTAATTCAGATAATAATTAAACATAATTAACATTATTTTGCAATGTTTACAAAAAGAGACGGATGTTTTCGAGAATACTCACCATCTATGATAGTTTATGACTTCTTAGTATGTAATTTTACTAGCAAATCTGCGCGTATTTATTTGCATTTTTTTACCTACCACTGCAAACTTTGAAATAGTCGAAAAAGAAAGTAGACTGTATTTGACATGACCTTTGACTATTTTCATATCAAATTTTATAGCCCGGTGAAGTTGTAAAAACTTCGCGGTTAGCAACAAATTAGCTATTAAAAAAAAGTCAAATTTTAGAAAATTTCAAAAAGCTGTAATGGCTTCAAACTCAGGTAGATTTTTCATACTTTGTTGCCTAAGTAATTAAATAAAAACTTTAAAATATTGCTTGTATTATCTGTGTAATATTTCTGGCAATTACACTTTTTTGATAAAATACTAACATTGTTTCTGTCAGATAGAATGGTCAGCAAATTAAGTTAATAATTATTTCTTAAAATATGTTTTTGTTTGAATTACCAACAACGTTTTATTAAAAACTAGCTATCCCGGCGAACTTCGTTCCACCTGTTCGTTATGGGAAATAATAAGGTATTATTTTTCCCATTTTCCTTGCAACTTTTCCCGTTTTTCTCTTTATAAAAACCATCTCCTGATAATAACTAACACAATACAAAAATAATCAGCCAAATCGGTCCAGCCTTTCGGAAGTTTTGCACTACCAACACATTTAGAGATTCATTTTTATATTATAGATTTATTTTAAGAATGGATAATAAGACATGAGTCTTATTACCATTATTAAAATAAATTTTTAACTCAAAAATATTATCTAGTTGATTAGGTAATGCTTCAAACGAAAGTTTTAGTTTAAATCTTTACGATGAAAATAAATAAGTACAGGCTACTGTTATTTTCAATAAACCACCAATAAATAATACAATGTTAACTGAGTGGAGCAGAAACAATGTTCGTGATGAATTATATTTAATTTCAAACGTAAAAATCACATTCATTTGCAGCGATGAACACTCGCATTGCCCTATCTTTAACACAATCTGTGAAAAAACAGCGTTATTTCCGGTTGCACCGAACAACAATGTAATATTTTCGTAGAAGTTATTAAATTTATAGTGTTGTCAATTCAAAGTGATATCGATATATCTATATTTGAAGGATATGAAATAGTGTTATTTTAAAACTTAATTGATTTATTGGTATTATTTTAAAATGTAAGACTTACCATTTTAATAAACTTCAAAACTTTATTAAATTTAAGTCATGTACTAAGAATTATCATAAAATTTCAAAATATTTCGAAAACAGAAACGCTTGATATTAATTGCTCCTTAAACGAATCTCTACAAATTATACATGGAATATATTTTTGTAAATTAATTAGATTTATAAGAAAAAAGACAAGCCCGCTGAATTTCTTTCATCGGATCTTCTCAATAAGTAGCTGCATTCCGATTCGGTGGTAGTTTTAGTGTCTAGGTGTTTGTATTAACAAAAACTAAAAAAATTAAGCACAATAGAACAGCAATAAACCGACTTTGATGGAGTACCCATTTTCCTCGTTTTCACACGATGTCATTATAAAATAATCTAGATTTTGCGGATCAGAAAGTCTACATCTACCTACATCGAAAGTACACTTCTCAAATAGAAGTAGACTTTTTAAAATAGGTTCAGAAATGTCGGAGAAATCGATGTTAGTGTATCAGGGATGTTTGCAGAAGCGCGGTTGGATTTTTTTTAAATTTCTTCACGCCCATGTCCCCGAAGAGGTAGCCGAAGACACTAAGTCCCATAATGTAATAGGTGGCAAGCCTATCGGCAACCGGGCACATATCCAATCCCGAGCAACATTTTTGCTGTCAGAAAATTGGAAAACCACATTTTCTTTTTATTGCCTGGTCCGAGAATCGAACACGGGACTTCAAGAAGTCAAGTCCAACACCTCAACTACAAGATCATAGTGGCGACAATACGCAAAAGTTGTGCACCTCTGATGCGCATGGTGCGGACCGACACCAGCACAATTCTTGTCAAAAAGCTGGCAGCCTTGACTGGATGTTCATATTTCATGCACCATTTGCGGTGAAGAGGTGGACAATTTTTTTTTATGATATTGGAAGGCAAACAAGCAGACGGATTTCCTGATGATAAGAAATTCACGCCGCCTAAAGACACCAAAGGTGGTAATGGTGCGTTGCCCACCTGTGGTCGGGATGTTAGACCTCGAGCAAAAGTAAATTTACCGGCTACCTTGCCCTCCGAACCGGAACACGTCATGAAGTTATGGCGGCAGGATTAGATAAGGCAGTGGTACCAATCCGGGTGAGTCGCTGCGAAACTCTACCACCTGACTAGATGTCACGGTGTTAGTGACGGTAAGCCTATGCTCGCCTTTTACGAGCTGCCTGGCAGGAAGGCAAATGGTCTGTTCTGCAAAGGAACCCGGACCAAAAATAGGAATTATTGGAAATATCGTAATATAAGTATAAAAAATATAAATACTCTAACCATTACTAACCTTACCTACTCATATTTTATCACTTTTCACTATTAACAACTTTTCCTGAGTCGTTGTTACTCGAATAGACAATTATTCATTCATTTAGTAATTCATTAACGCACATAAAAAATAAAGTGTAATATTTCTCCTCTGTGGTCTAGCTGCCCAGTCGGTCGGTCGGTCGGATCGACCGACTGGACAGCCAAAAGAAAATGTTTTTTTTTTCAACTTTCTAATACAAAATAGCGATCCCTAAGAATGGAAATGTGACCGGTTTTATTTGTGATTTTGGTTTGTACTAGTGGGGGTTAGACTTGCCACCTATCACAATGTGGGACTTAGTGGGACCTCGGCTAGTCGTAGGTGCTCTGATTGGATATCTGCCTGCTTCTTCGGAGACACGGGCGTGAAGATACTTTTTTTTAAAACAAAGGATTTAAACTTACAACCTTCTCCATATTTCAAAGTCGGTTACAAAGTGATTTTTAATTTTAATGCACAAAGTTTTAAATTTAATTGAGTAAAATATATGTTTTTTATCGCACTACATTTATTACAAAATTTATCTTTAAATACTTACCTGAAAACTCTTAAAACCTTGCAGCATATCAAATTTTAAATTCTGTTCATATCTTAAGAAGCACATTATTAATGTAAACGATAAATTTTATTTGATATACTGCATTTTATGGTTACAATAAATTTTTTTTCGTAGTAATTAAGTCACAACAACACACACAGTAACAATACGAGCTTAGTTTTTAGTTTAGCTTTTAGTAAATTTAGGAGAAAAATTTGCCTAACTTCTTAAAAGTAAGAAATATGTCACCTTTGCACACCCAACGTGGTCGGTGCGTTTCTAACTTATAACTGTGATACTATTTGGAAGTAAGTTTACAGTATTATAATGTTCAACGTAATCTGCGCTCAGAGGTCATGATGGCAGGATTAAATAAGCCAATGGTTTTATCAAATTATCCGCTCAGGCTTCTACCACCTAACCACTGTGAAAATATCGTGACATATATATCGATGCTCGTTTTTTATTAGCTGCTTCGAGAAGAATCAGTTTGTATACTTCAATGGATACCGAGATCAACACAGAAATCGCTTAAGTTACTGAAAGCGTCCAAAAATAAAAAAGAAAACTACGTTCAGGTGTTAACATCTTTGCAGTAACACATCCTGTTAGTCCGTAGTTTAAAAGGATTGCATTTAATTATGATGACTAGCTCATCATGGCCGAAAACACTTTTAACTCACATTATAATAATTGCTCTCTGATTGTACCAATACATTAATATGGCCTTATGATTGCTTTCCTGTGGCGTAAGTGCTTTTGTACATAATGTCTATATGAATATTCAAGTTGATTATGCTGGAACCTCTTTAGTGCGGTCAGGATATAAATTCGTCATCGTTCTGGGTTCAGTTTCATTCTTTCATAGCAATTCTAAGATTATGCTGGAACCTCTTTAGTGCGTTCAGGATACAAATTCGTCATCGTTCTGGGTTCAGTTTCATTCTTTCATAGCAATTCTAAGATTATGCTGGAACCTCTTTAGTGCGGTCAGGATACAAATTCGTCATCGTTCTGGGTTCAGTTTCATTCTTTCATAGCAATTCTAATTTTTTTTTGCCCTTGAATCATAGGTATACGTAAGACAAGATATGTTTTTTCTTCTTTGTAGAATAGACCATCTGCCTTCCTGCCAGGTAGTTCGTAAAAAGCGAGCATAGACTTACTGTCACTAACAGCGTGACATCTGACTTGGTGGTAGAGTTTCGCAGCGACTCATCCGAATTGGTAATACCGCCTTACCTATTCCTGCCGCCATAACGTCATGACGTGTTCCGGTATGGAGGGTAAGGTAGCCAGTAAGCTTACTTTTGCTCGGTGCCTAACCGCGGCCTCAGGTTGGCAACGCACTAATATCACCTTTGGTGTCTCAAAACAGCGTGAATTTCTAACCATCGGGAAATCCGTCTGCTTGTTTGCCTTCCAATATCATAAAAAAATATTTCAATCATTTATTTGTCTCTTTCAATTTACGTTGTATATTAACATTAAGTGTAACATAACGACCGATTTCACATTGAAAATCTCAAAAATAAGTATCAAAACACAGACTGTTTTGATCATAAAAAAATGTTTTGAAGTATATAAGTAAAAAAAAGTATCTTCACGCCCATATCCCCGAAGAGGTAGGCAGAGGTACAACCAAGGCACCCACGACTAGCCGAAGACACTAAGTCCCACAATGTGATAGGTGGCAACCTATTGCCAACCGGGCACATTTCCAATCCCGACCACCATTTTTTTTAATTTGAAAATTGGAAAAATCCAATTTTCTTTATGTTGGCCGACCCGAGATTCGAACCCAGGACCTCATGCAGTCAAATCCAACACCCGGACCGCTAGACCACAGAGGCGATAAGTATATAAGTAGAGACACAATTTAACTCCTTAAGTAATTAAATTTTAATTTAATGAATTAGGTAAGTTGTTTTTGAAATATCAAAAATAGTTCAGTAGTTCTAGGTAGTCTAGTTTTGCAGCGACTTGTCCTGATTTATACTATAGCCCTCCCTATTCCTGCCGTCATAACATCAGTGCTTGCCGTTGACGTATTTCAGTTCGGGGGGTAAAGTAGCCGGTAAAGTTTCTTTTGACCGAGGCCTAACATCCCGGCCTAACGCAACGCACCATTACTACCTTAATTGTGTCTAGGCAGCGTGATTTTCTTACCACCAGGAAATCCGTCTGCTTGTTTGCTTTCCAATATTTTACGGCCACTATGCTTAAATGACTGTTTTAAGTAGAAAAGGTGAACAGTTTGAAGAAGCTTTAACATGTTCTAATATATTTCAATGGCATTGCCACACGATGCTAGCAAGGACTGAGGGGGGTTCGGGGCACTCCGATGGGTCTCGCAATTACTGGCCCCATAATTATAGGGCTGCCCAGCCGCTCGGCGCCGAATCCGACCGACTCTGAATCTCCTGCCGTAATTAAAAACGCTCCAAATTAAATTCGCTTGTACGCGGCAGACTTATGATATTAACTTTTTAGGGACTTTCTAATTAGTTTTTGTTTTTGTATCATCAATGGAAATGGGAAGCATTATGGGTAATGTTTTATGGTCAAATTTAAATGATTTCGCATGAATAAAGCTACATTTTGCTAAGGATACTCACAATGAGACTACTATTCATATAAAAGTGTATTAAATATTGTCAGGAGAAGTTTCTTATTAAAAAATATATAAGTCTAGTAGAGCATTAGTAAATTCAAGAAAACTTCAAGGAATAAAAAGTTTACATAACTGCTAGATGTCCAATCCGAATAGTTAAGAGAGAACAACGTCTGTGGGTTCTGCTAGAATCTTAAAAACGTTTGGTAAATAGACTTTAAGGATGAGTATTTCTTAATATTTTTTCTTCTTATGCGATTATAAAGAGCAATAATAATACATCTGATGAAAAGTGTTACTGGGATTATAGTTGGCAATGCACTTACCTAGAAAAAGAAACCTATGTATACCCTCATACTTTAAGTAGACAGTTCCAACCTGAGGCATCGGTTTATTAAAAAAATATTTTTCTTTTCAGGTTAGTATCGACTCCGTGTCCGCCGAACACAAGGACATGAAGATTTTAGTAAGTACTAAATTTATGATCGTTACTCTTGTAACTTTAGTACCTACTACTAATATAAACTTTAAGTAAGTACGTATGTAAGTATCTTCACGCCCATATCCCCGCACAAGTAGGCAGAGCCACAACCAGGGCACCCGCGTCTAGCCGAAGACACTAAGTCCCACAATGTGATAGTTGGCAAGCCTATCGCCAACTGGGCACATATCCAATCCCGGGCAACACCATTTTCCCGACCCGGGGATCGAACTCTGGACCACAAGAAGTCATGTCCGACGCCGCACTGCTAGACCACAGAGGCCATCTAAAGTTTAGTTATACTTAGTATGTTACATATATATGTACTAACATATTATGTTCACCATGCGGCGCGTACAAGCCGTAGCGACTCACATCTTGTTACTTGCGCGTCTACAACCGTTCGTTCATAACATACGAATGTTAAAACTGTTAAACTTTGGGATAACCCGTCGCCCGATCTGTTTTTCCAAGGAGCTATAAATCAGGGACTTTTAAGAGCAGTGTTTACAAGTTAAATGTTTCTGTGTTAGAGAATTCAATTTAATCTCAGATTTCAAACGTTAGATACCATTATTATCAGCACTATCGCTATTTTATCACGAAGTCACATAATTATATCGGAACGAATACTAGCTTCGGAATTGGTAATTTGCTTTGATTTGAGATGTCGACGAAATGAGCATTGTGCCTTGAAAGGTGTGAGTAATTCATTCGTTACGCTTAAACTCGCCTGCGCATGCGCATCGCCACGTGATGTCCATCTGAAATACTTTCGTAAGCTTTGTAGAGGAAAAACCTTTTACCCACTTTTCTGAATAAGTATTATTGGTTCTTATTGGCCACGGGACTTGAATCGTCAGTAGCTCAATTGGTTAGAGCATTCGTCGGCTTGAGACGAAAGGTTACAGGTTCAAATCCTGTCTGGGGCGAAATTTTTTCTTTCTTTAAAATTTATAGAAAAGTGTTATTGGCATTGAACGCTAGATTTTCTCCGAAAGTAAAAGTATCTTCACGCCCATATTCCCGAAGAGGTAGGCAGAGGCACAACCAGGGCACCCACAAGTCCCACAATGTGATAGGTGGCAAGCCTATCGCCGTCCGGGCACATATCCAATCCCGAGCATTTTTTTAAATTAGAAAATGAGAAATACCACATTTTTCTTATTTTTCTTTTCATTGCCCGACCCGGGATTCGAACCCTCATGAAGTCAAGACCAGCACTTGGACCGCTAGACCACAGAGGCGACTCCGAATAGTTTTTAAATACTTTTCCTAAAATTTCTTTTAAGATTTGTCTCGGAATTTACAATGGCTAAAAAAAAAGATAAATGCTGAGCGCGATGGGAATATTCTAAAAAGAATAAAATAAAATAGAATATAATAGAATAACTCTTTATTGTGCACCAAAATACACAAATTAAAAACTATGTGATACACAAAGGTGGCCTTATCCCCAAAACAGCGATCTCAGGCAACCTTATGTAAAGAAGAAATATGAAAAATGTTGAAATACACAAGATAGTCCTAACTCAAAGGTGGTAATCGTGTGAAACCAATCTCAGCTTATAATGTAAAGACTATTGCGTGGTGAAGTTTACTGCCGAACCTAGCCTATAAACTGGAAAATGACGAGCTATGTAGGCATGACGGCAACTACTGATAAGACTGTGTTGGTCCGGGTTCCTTTGTCGAATAGACCATCTGCCTTTCTGCCAGATAACTCGCAAAAGACGACCATAAGCTTACCGTTACTACCACCATGACATCTGACTAGGTGGTAGAGTTTCGCAGCGACTCATTCGGATTGGTACCACCGCCTGACGCTTGCCGTTGACGTGTTCCAGTTCGGAGGATAAGGTAGCCAGTAAAATTACTTTTGCTCGAGGCTTAACACCCCAGTCTCAGGTTGGCAACGCACCATTACCACCTTTGCTGTCTCTAGGCGGCATGAATTTCTTACCATCAGGAAATCCGTCCCCTTGTTTGCCTTAATTAAACTAATCCTGCAGTCATCACAAAACTTTACTACTTATTAAAATCTTAACATAACACTGTTGTTATGCAATATTCACCAAACAAGAAACCTGAGTTACATTCAGAAATAAAACTCAAAGCTAAGTTACTCACAAGAGTTTTGGCGCCATTGAGAGAAAAGAGAAAAGTTTTTTTCATAATTATTGAATTTCGTGTTAATATTGAGTGAAATTAGTAAATTTTAGTGGCATTTTGTACAATTTTGTTCAGTGAAAGTGCACAAATGAAATAATCATAAAGAAATTAGCGTATCGTATATTTTCTCGTTGCCGCCAAATCTCGTTACATGAGCTTGTGTAAAAAGGCCACCGCTTTACCCAAGAACCTGACATGACTTATTGACGACTTACGACTGATGACTAATTAAAATTAATTGAAATTGATATAAATTTTGATGCAAATTTCTACATGACTAATGGCTAAATACTAACGTGTAGGCCAAAACTTAAAGAAAGAAAAAAGAAGAAAAAGAAGTTACTCACAAAAAGATCTTATACTCTGGTGGGCACATTGAAATTGTGATATTTCGAATCATTAAGTCGTATCAGGCCGCAGGTAATATGCGCACAACCATTGTTGGTCAAGTAAGTTTGCATAAAATAACGATTTGTACAACGAAAGCACACTTTAAGCGATACACTCGCATGGTTCAAACGACCACTTCATATTAGTAAGAAGATGGCGCTAATAATATCCAAATTAATAAAAATTACCTTCGCAAATGGCATCTAATTGCTGTAATAAGATAGATAAAAATTTATATGATCCCACTCGATGACATGCGGACGATAAAACTTGATTAAAACGATTTATTCGTGATTAAACCGATTTATTGTGATTAAAATGATTTAATCGCATCTGTTTGAATATGCGAAGTAGTGATTACAGTATAATGAATTAAAATTCGCTTCATTATAAATGTAAATCGGAAATCATCTTTACTTTTACTTCAATTATACTCCATACGTCATACACTTTGGTTCGCCAAGTACCTGAATATCCAAATTTTCCGAATCAAGACATTAATTTTTTATTCACTGCCTATATTTTTATATTCTTATCTTATATTGGTTGGTTATATCTTTTAATAACGGTGGTTTAAAACTGTTTTACTTGGTCAAATTCGCAACCTCGTTGTAATCAACCTCTTAACAATTGGGGTTCACCGTATAGAAAATTTATTTAGCCATAAATAAACTTAACGCCTAATAAAGTTTTCTGTCATTTGCATTTATTTGTGTATTAAGTTTAAATAAATAAATTGTAATTTTAAATTGCTATGGAAGGCATGAAAACAAAGATAACATCTAATATGTACTATTTTGAACAGAACTTGAGTTGTTATAGCTTGATGATACTTGTCTAAAAGATAGTAGTAAAATATTTTGTGGAAAGTAAGGGAAAATTACAAATTGCTCTTAGTCGCAAAACGCTATTATCTAGTCTTGGCTAAAGCTAAAAGAAAGCATGTATCACATGCTCTTATTCATTGAAGAATAGTATCAACAGAAGGAAATTTTAAACGTCAAAAAAGTTGTAAATTTGTGCTTTCGTCTAAAGAAATATAGTTTTTCAATGAAGCAGCAAAATAAACTGTACATAAATGTAATATGATGATAATGTAATAGAATACTCAGCATATATTGATTTCAATAATAAAATTCATAATTGTATTCGTACCTACCGTGTAACTTAAAACTACGTTAAATGAATTACTATATTTTTTTATGGCTTAAATATTAACTTCAAAAATGTATTACGACATAAATTGTAACAAAAGTTTAAAGATTTTCTACCGTTTCTAGACTTGAAAGTTTAACAAATTCATGACACATAGTGAATACAGCGAATTCCGAGATTCTGCTTGGATCTAATGTTGAAGTATGGAGGGGAGGTTGGGGAGACAGGCCACTCTACTGAAGAGATTCGGAACACGGGGAGGTTAGACGAACGGTTACATATATGTTACCGTAAAAGTACGAACTACGACAAATTCTACATTTACCCAATCTTGAAGGTATCAGTCTGAACTTTTCTAACGTTTTTTTTAATCGTCTTGGATACCTGGCTCTTTTGGAGAAAGTGGCGAGCTATCTCGGTGTCCTACCGACTAAAACCCAGAGTGTCCTTCCCTTCGCCAAGAGCTGAGGCTGTGGGTACGCCTTCGCACACACCCGCTTGAATCGTTAGAGGAGACTGACTTTTTATTACCTAACGTGACATAAATGAGCCCTAAACTAGTAAATATTAAGATTAATCAACTTATTAGTTTACCATTTACCAAATCTTAATATTTACCAGTTTAGGGCTCATTCACACGAGTTTCGTGTTTTTCACGAATCGTTCGAATTCCCCATTCCCCAAAAAAAGCGTTGTCACCGTCAAAATATCACAAAAAGACGACTAATCAAAAACACGAAAGTCGTATAAATGAGCCCTTATAGTATTTACGGGCTTTAACAATAACACATATATTGTACATTGTACGTACATTTTCAAGTTTCTTAATTTTTACATTAATAGCAGAAAATAATACAGCAGAAAATAATTAAAACAACAACGGCTAAATTATTAACTGAACCGAAACTAAAAAACTAAAAAAAATATGAACACTTAAAATGGCTCTTGAATTTGATAATATGTTAAAAAATCTACACACTACACTACACACTAATGCTCACTCTGCAAAGTAAGCTGCGATTTTTTATTTTTTTTTAATTCGTAATTTTATTATTGGATCGATTTATTTTAAATTTTACATCCTATGTTACTCCAATTCACGACGCACGATAAAGATTAGCCCGCACTTTTGACGGATTGTATTGGGACGTATTGCCGCGTAACAATCCTCCTAGATAGCTTTGAGCGTTTATAAATGTTGTATGTAACAATGCACACTATACCGAACCGCATCGCAGAGGATTTCTGCTTCAGTGTAATTTGCAACGCAATGGTCCCCTAACCGAGACGCTGCGACCCGTTCAAGTATGCGCTATACCTTAATGTTAGGGAATTCTGAGATTTCGTCTTTCTTCATTTAATGTTATAGTACCTACCTATGTACTGGGGATTCGGGTTGGGGAGACGGAGCATTTAAGTGGAGATATTTGGAACGAGTGGAGGTTGGGTGGACATATAAGTAGTCTTATTTTATTCGTTTGACGTTGCACTTCACTCACAGCCTCTGTGTACGATATTTTTTATGTGCCCACGGCTACACGGACACAACCAGAACATCTTTTTTATGTTAGTAACAGTTAAATGGTGTTTTTGGTATCGGAATCAAAGCTCGGCCGAAGTTTACGTTTTTTTTTCTGCACTACCTGGCTTTATCATTTAAAGTAAAAAGTAATTTAAGTTTGTTGGTATGTATATAGTAATACCCCTACATACCACCTTCCTACTATATGTATTTATTAACGCGTTATTAACAAGCTTCTAAAACAAGCGCGAAATCCCCATAAAAATGTGGTCTTATGCCAAAGACTTAGTTGATTTTGAAGAAATCTGACTTGGTTTAGGTTAATATAAAACTAATGTCACCTTTAGTTCAAGAACTTTGTCTGCTTGGTTTATTCTATACTTATAAAACCTTTAAGAGAAATGTTAAGCCATTTATTGAGTAATGTATAATTTAGTGACGATATTTTAAAGGCTCAATTCTCATTATAATATTATAAATTGGTAAATAGATGGCGATGTAAAAAAATGCAATATCAAACAACGGTTTAGGTACGTTAAGAATTTTATAGTATAATAAATAATATTCAAGTAATAAACTATCTGTATACTAAGTTCGGATTGGCCGGCGTTGGTGTCGGCAACACAAATGACCGGCGGAAATAAACGGAAGTGAGAGACGTCGGAGCGTATCATCCACTCGGCTCATCGCGTTGATGGGTTTGTCAATGTCGAAACTACAGCTACACTTGTAGTTATGAAATGTGTCTGGATTCAACAATCTTAAAAAGTTTTCCATCGTTTTTTGTGAATAACAGTTTTATTAAATTGACCCAAAAATATTGTTTTTTTTAGAAAAGGCTTTCCTTATAAATTTACTCTGCCTGCGTACTATAACGTTTTCATAGTACACTTTTTTTAATAAATAAATACATAAAATAATATTCCTGGAAAAATTACACAAATTTAATCTAACCCCGAAGAATGCAATTTCTAGGTATACTTGTGTTAGGGGTGTTAGCCAACGATGATATATATTTAAGTAATTCTATGAACCTACTAGTACATAGAATTACATAAATAAATATATACCAAATACAATTGATAAAAACACCCAGAACCAGAAATGCACTCGTCTAGATTTATTAATTAATAAATACGAGTATATTAATAACTATTGCTCTCTTTAGCGTCCGCGTTTTGTCGCTTTTTCGTTGTCTAGCGGGAACCACTTGAACGATCATTATAAAAATTTAACTTTAACATAAGCAAAGAGACCAAAGATGAATCCCTAATCTTCAACTTTTCCTTTGCTAAAATTGATAAAAATCAGTTCAGTGGTTTGCTGTAAAAACATAACAGACATATTTCTCAATATTGTTGATTATGTACCTAGGTATACAGGAGATCTCCCTTTTATATAGGAAACTTAAACGATAACCGGTACACAACGGAAAATGTCCTAGCCTCAATTCCATTTACATACGACATACGATAGTAATTGTTACGATATTAAACCTAACTACCATCGTCATAAATATTTTCCCGAATAAGATCTCATTTCGTTGGAAAATATCAATCATGAAATATGCTCATAATTTAATTTCTTTTGCACACGCCGCCCTCTCGTGCTGCAATTTTACATCTCAGCGTGAGTTTCGTGTTCAAATTAAAATGTTTATTACGTTAAGCGGAGTTCGCACGGTCGTCTATGGGCCGTGAGCGTTTTATTTCGTTATCCTGGGCACGCCCAATTTGCCCCGTCCTCCCCACTTCCAAATTCACCTTTATAGGTACCCCATCTAATGTCCCTATAATGTCTCGCGACTGTCATTTCCGTTCCATCATAAAGGGGATGTTTCACCTTATGCCCATACTACAAAGCAGATTATCCCATAGTATAGGGAACGATCCCTGGCGTGCCATAAAACTATTAGCCGCTTAAGCTATTTTTAAAGCGACGACGTTTCTCTTAGAAATGTTTAGCGGTCAGAGTACTTTTAGGAATGAGGGAGCGCCATTTTTTCGTGTGTTTTATACCATGGTGTTTTTATGTTCAATTATGATTTGGTCGTGTTTATGGAGGTTTTTTGTAGTGAGCATTATATTTCATTATCTTTAACACCTTGTTGGTGAGGGGAATAGGGGGTTATACAGATGTTGGTGATAAAGAAAATGATACAGATTCATATCTACTTACACACGTTATGATGCATTTTATAATACATTTTGGGACGTTAGTTCCAGTTGCATGTAGAATGTTTAATTTCGGTTTACTTTATGACGTGACTAGTTAAGGTGGTACCAAACCGAGGTGGAAAGTCGTTAGTACTTTTTTATGTGACAACTAGCAGCCCGCCCTACTTTTTAAAAAGTGGACAAACTTCTATATTGTTATACATATGTATAAAATTTTCTTTTCACTCTATTCTATCACTCTATCTATCAGTTACTCTATTGATAATGAACTATAAAAAACCGCATCAAAATCCATTCCGTAGTTTTAAATATCTAAGGATTTTTCCACGTGTTGGTCCGGGCTCCTTTGTAGAATAGACAATCTGCCTTCATGTGCCAGACAGCTCGTAAAAGGCGAGCATACGCTTGCCGTCACTAGCACCGTTACATCTGACTAGGTGGTAAAGTTTCGCAGCGACTCACCCGGATTGGTACCACCACCTTACCTATTCCTGCCGCCATATCGTCATGACGTGTTCCGGTTCGGAGGGTAAGTAGCCGGTAAACTTACTTTTGCTCGAGGCCCGGCCTCTGGTTGGCAGCGCACCATACCACCTTTGGTGTATCTAGGCGGCGAGAATTTCTTACCATCAGGAAATCCGTCTGCTTGTGCGTCTTCCAATGTCATAAAAAAAAGCGTACCTACATGGGGACAGACTTTGTGTTATACTATGTAGTCATATAGTGAACGAGCACATGTCTCTCTTGATGGAAAGAAATAACTGTACTCTATATACACCATAGTTGTCTTGTGGCTGGGATGGTAGGCCTTTTGTTCAAGTCTACCGACTACTATATCCTTCGAAACACGACAGTGTTATTATGGCGACAGGAACAGGTAAGGTGGTGAATCCCTACACGGGCAAGCTGTCAAACAGTTTTGTTGGAAAGCCACTTAATCTATGCTCGCCTCATACGAGATTCGACTAAGAGAGGCAGGTGGTCTATTACACAGGGACCTGGATCAACACAGGGAACATAGGACAAAAGGATTTAGGACTCGGCCTTGCTAAACTGAAGGTACATTATGTATCTATACATAATACTTACATACTATATAACTACATTATACATAGTATAAAACAAAGTCGCGTTCTCTGTCCCTATGTCCCTTTGTGTGCTTAAATCTTGAAAACTAGGGAACAGATTTTGATGCGTTTTTTTTAATGGATAAAGTGATTGAAGAGGAAGGTTTATATGTATGTTTTATACCCGTGCGAAGCAGGGGCGGGCCGGTACTAGTTTGTGTAGGTATTTTGTACATATTTAAGTAGGTACTTAAATATGTGTATTGAGAAAATAGTAACGTCGTCAAGCTAATAAATGTTTCTCCACATGAAATTGCAAAAAATCTACAATTTTATAAATAAAATTTGTAAATATTTTATTACTTTTCCCTAAGAATTTAAAGTAAAAGTAAATAAACACACAAATTTATGTAAAAGGTAGGTTTATCTCTTTAAATAATTTTCAGGAAACTTTATAGGTATGTAGAGAGAATACTTAATTGCAATGTAAAAATACAATGTACAATGTAAAAAACCATAGTGTATATAATGACTTAATACACACACTTTTTAAGAGGGTAGGCAGTAGGTAATATATCATCATAATTTAATTCAATTGAATTTCCGTCGATGGTCCCGTTTTGCTAAAACTGTCAATAAATATAGATAATTAAACAATAAACCTTCAATACTGATCAATGGCCAGGCAAATACGTATATTTATGTATTTGACTGGCAATCGATAAGTCCCAGATTCGATTCTCGGCGGGGGCAAGTATAGTACCTACCATTGGTCATTGACTAACACCTTTAACATAATTTGTTAATTTACGAGTTAAATTCGATTTCAGTAATCTATCCATGGACATTTATTTATTTGCTTAGACATAGGTTTGTATCTACTTTCCATTGTGTTCCATAAGGAATTCATTTTTATTTAAATAAAATCCATTTACATCTATAAACATTGCAATTTCGAAAAATATTTTATTCGCTTATTTTGCAAACTCAAAGTTGGAGCTTGCAGTTGTGTCAACTGGTAGACTATAAATATTGAATTAAGCCGATTAACCATGATATAATTGTGTCGCTGTATATACCTATGTGTATAGCTGTTATGTTAAGTGATAAACATGTAGATATAAAGATAACAAAATATATTTTCAAATACTTACATGAATTGATCCAACCTCAAAGTAAATTATAGTTATGCTTGTGTTATGAGTGTTGGAGTGTATTTCCACGTATTAAGTAGGTAATATCGTTACACAAATATGTAGAATGGAAATTGGTATAACAAATATAAATATTCGTTATAAATAGGAAGCACTCAGACCTAATAGAACAAAACTGAAGTATCTACATACATTTACGTTCATTATTATCATTACTTACTTAATATGATGATTAGTTCAATATGTAATATTGCTTGCTTGCTTGCTATCTAAAACATAATTTGGAGATATTTTAATATTATTTAGTAAAAAAGTAAAAGCAAAATGCATTATTTTCCCAAAGATAAAAAATACATGGAAACATAAATAACCACATTTTTAAATATTTTTTACAAAGAAATTAAAATTCAATGGAGGAGGTGATTAAAAATTATAATAAACATCCACTAAAAACACGGAAAAAGTGATCAAATAAAAGCAACATGGCTTAAACAAATGTGTTAAATGTAAATTAAATCAAAAGGGTTATTATAACATTGCCGAATATTAAGCAGATAAGACTGCTTGGGATTAATTGCTCCTCATGCCAATCTCTGATAATATATAATGTATCATTACATAAATTATTGTAAATATATTGTAAACTAAGAAAAAAAGACAAGCCCGCCGAGTTTCTTGCCGGATCTTCTCAGTGTGCGGCCGCGTTCCGATCCGGTGGTAGATTTATTATTATATTATAGACGCGTCACAAGTGCCTCTTGTAGGTTTATGTGAAATAAAGATGATTTATTATTATTATTATTTTCTCAATAAATAATTTGTCTACTACAAGTATAGTAAGGGAAATAAATTACATTTTTTCGAATTCATATACCCACTTTAGCATACAGAAATTCCAATTGCATCAGATGTATAAAACATTTTTTAGGTTAAATTAAGCACATTTAGAAAACGTCTCCAACTGTAATACGCTTCAAGTTATCGTTAAGTTTATGCAAATCAAGGGAGCCGAAATAAAATGGAGTCGTGTCGTGAGCGCGTGCGATCGATTGCGACCTTGTGGGCGGGCTGCGGCGTGGGCGGGGCGGCGTAAGAGGTTGGGATTGTACCGAGCCGCCCCGCCCGCCCCGCTTTACGCCCGCACTCGGACGGAGCTCGCGCGCCGCGATACCACGTAGTGCCGACATGTAAACGCGTCGATACACGTATCTGTCAAATCGATATTTTTTTTTGAAATGTGCTAGTGTTTGTGGACAATGATTACTGATATGTATGCGCCGTTTCCGGCGCCTTCCAACAAGACTATTGTAAGTTTTTTTTCTTTTGAAAGTTAGCCTAAGATTAAAATATTTTCACCTTTAAAAAAATTATAAGTTTTTAGTACCAAATACTTCCAGTAGGTATATACTAGATCGTTATAGAAACCAATAAAAAAGTTTTTTTAATTTTAAGTAAAAGGTATTTTATTTAGTTTTATCATAAATCAATAATAAAAAAAAACATCTAACTATAAAGCAAGCAAAATGTTTGTATGTAAAGATAAACATAGTGTCTATATCTACTATGTTACAGCATTTCAGATTAATAAGTAGGTACCTAAAATATGTATCTGGACCGCTAACTAATCAAGAATATTTCATTTTCGAATTCTTATTTTTTCTCAGAATTGTTTATTTGCAAAATACATTTTTGCGCATGTTTTTGTTGTTATAAACTGTATTTTTTATCAAAGTCGGTTACGTATTTTTGTTTTAGCACTTGCCCTGTGCTTGGGATAAATTTTCTATAAATTTGAAAGACGGCTTGAGACGAAAGGTTACAGGTTCAAATCCTGTCTGGCGCGAAATTTTTTCTTTCTTTAAAATTTATAGAAAGTCGGTTACAATAAGTACGTAGTGATGCTAAAAGTTCAAAATTTAAAAAAAAAACTATTGTTTTTTTAATATGACTATGCTTTTGTTTTTGCTTGCTGTAACTAATAGTCCATGACGATTAAGAAATGTATGTTCAACATTATTATTGTTATACGTATTAAAAGAAAGCCAAGTGACTCATGAAATTAAAATAGGTAATGACTAATTTCAATAATCCTAACTTTTTATGCTTTCATTCTAAATTTCCACTAGGTGAGTTAAATACTATTCTCTACCAAAGCTACCTTTTACTTACACCATTAGCCAAGGACAGTAAAAATATAACTACCTGCTATGAATATACATATGACACAGTAAAAGAAATGCGAGAGATACTGATATTTTATTAACTATTTTAATATAAAATGAAAGTAAAAATACTATTATAAATATTCCTGAAAAAAAAATAGTTATATCTAGGTAGTTGGGAAGAATATAGCTTCTGGACTAATTAGGATTGGGTATTTCTAAAACATCCTTTTTTAAATAGGTACAATCAAAATTTTATAGCATGTTTTTATCAATTTCTATTATTGACGGAAATGCCCAGGATGTTGTTGTACAAATTCTAGAGACCGTCGGCAATGTGAAACATAATATTTAACTATGTTTAATAAGTAAATAATAGGCTTAATCATTATAATATTTATAGGTTGCAGTCCTGTAAGGTATCTAGATATGAACTCCAAGTAAATCCTAAAAATAAAGCATAATAATCTATATCTATACTTCTATACTAATATTATAAAAAGGAAATGTTTGAATTTTGTTTGAAATGAATAGGCTCCGAAACTACCGGACCGATTTCAAAAATTCTTTCACCTTCAGAATGCTACATTATCCCAGAGTGACATAGGCTTTGTTTCATCAAAATCTATGCAATAAAAGCCAAGTTACACAGGCGAAGCTGCGTGAAATTGCTAGTGAAATAATAAATGAGATTGTTATGAGTGTTAGTCAGCGATACTAATACATATAAATACTTCAAAAGATACTGTTATCAATTCAATAAACACACAGATCAGGAAATACAGACTTTTAATGTTCATGACACAAATGTGTGCCCCGTCGGGAAACGAACCCGAGCATCGCGGTTCGACGGTGGTGTTACGTGTGTACGCTAACCCCTTGACCATCCATATTGATAGAACAATAAATAGATGTACATAGTCCATGGTCTTTAAGTTTTATCTAAATACCCTCTTTTAGACACTAAAAAGGCCACAATTCCCAATCCTCAATAGCAAGAAATATTTTTCATCGTCTATTTCATTTACTTATACCATATTTTAAGTTTCAATATATCTGGTCCACGGATACTATTTACTCTATTTAAAAGAAGACAAGTAAATAATACCGAATAATAAATAAGCAATAAAAATAGCAGTTACATTTGCGATACAAAAACATTAAAACAACGGTTTTGATTTTTTATCGATATAAGTAAGGTTAATATTTATTTACAGCCCTATACAAGCTATAACCATACCTACATATTAACGATAGCAGAAAAACTCTACAACATAGACTTGTTTTTTGTATCGATATAGGTAAGGTGTAAACGTCTACAACCCTATAATTATTAAGTATTATCATTAACAGTAAGTAATAATGTGAAAATTTTTATACTCACCAGCTCTTACTTTAATAACTATGGGAAAGACATTTGTTTCAAGAGTTTACAGACTTTTAATTTTTTTTAATAGGTACAATGACTTGTGTGGGTATCGTTTTTATTAGCGATTCTTATCTAGGTACAGTCTGCAGTGGCTTTTTTATTTACCTATTGTTTCAAAGAAAATAAACAAATATAGGTACATATGATTTGCATAAATAACACTATATAAATTTACAAATGTTCAGGTAACAATAAAAATATTAAATCGTTCTTATAGAAGATAGGTTAAAGAAGTGTTTACTGTTTATTATCGAAATAACTTCAAATCTTAGCCGTATTATTAACAGATATACATACTAATGTAAGGTTTACGTTGGCGTTATAATATTTTGTAGTTCAGTGTAATAAATACTATATTGTCAACTTAAGCCTTCGAGCACTTTAGTCTATGTTTATTATCATGGCGATACGTGTTAAATGCTCCGAATTTATAAGTGTTAC
>NJDC01002362.1:13376-27303 GCA_002245475.1 Calephelis virginiensis
AAATTATGGATAAAAAATTAACAAATATCGAAAAATTATGAACTTTAATAAAATATGCAAATAAATGAACTTGATCAACCGAAATGTGCAGATACTTGACAAAACATTATCGAAAAAAAATGAAAAAAGAATCATGAACTTAAATAAAATATGCAAATAAATGTACCTCAAAGACCTAGTTCTAAAGTAGTAAAGCAATCAATTAAAAAAAAACATCACAAATTTATGATATTTAAACGTTTTGTTAGGATTTCCTGTTTTAAATTGTTATTTTATTTTAATCGAACCGGTATATTTTCTAGCTGCCCGACGAAACTAACTTAAAAAATTTATACACTATTAAGAAACAAAGATGTGTTTTGTATAACAAAAAAAAACATAAAATACCCGTATTTTTTGGAACGTACCTGATTATTATCATTTTTTTATCGAAGATTATTTGTGTTGTATCCGCACATTTCAGTTGAACAAAAGTATCTTCACGCCCATATCCCCGAAGAGGTAGGCAGAGGTACAACCAAGGCACCCACGACTAGCCGAAGATACTAAGTCCCACAATGTGATAGGTGGCAAGCCTATCGCCAACCGGGCACAATTCCAATCCCGACCAACATTTTCTTTATTAGCAAATTGGAAAAATCCAATTTTCTTTTTGTTAGCCGACCCGGGATTCGAACCCGGGACCTCATGCAGTCAAGTCCAACACCCGGACCGCTAGACCACAGAGGCGATAACAAGTTTAGAAAAATCACAGTATACAATATTTTATTGAATTATGACTCGCTCCTGCTTCGCATGGGCTGACATATGTTTTTTTAACCCCAGATGAAAAAGAGGTGTTATAAGTTGAAGTTTTGAACGAAAAGACTGATTTTGATGCATTTTATTTTATTTGAAAGCTGACATGATCGAGATGGTTTTGGAAAACGTTACATACAGGTTATTGAAGGGTTATTAAACAAAATAAGATTAGTTTGTAATAAATGTAGTGTAGTATATAGATTACTATACAAAGTAATCAAATTATTGACTCTTTTCTCTTTATAATTATGCCCTGACTGAAAAAAGAGGTGATGTAAGTTTGATATGTCTATTTGCGTGTGTATGTCTGCCTGTAGCATCATGACTTTAAAGTAGAAGGACCAATTTCTTTACGAAATTATTCGTTTGAAAGTTGACGTGATCTAGATTGCTCTAACTTCTTTTTTATGTTATAGGAAGGCAAACAATCATACGGATTTCCTGATGGACAGAAATGTACGCCGCCTAGAGACACCAAAGGTGGTAATGGTGCGTTGCCAACCTGAGACCGGGATGTTAGGCCTCGAGCAAAAGTAAGTTTACCGGCTACCTTACCCTCCAAACCAGAACACGTCATGATAAATAAGGCGGTGGTACCAATCCGGGTGAGTCGCTGCGAAACTCGACCACCTAGTCAGATGCCACGGTATTAGTGACGGTAAGCCTGTGCTCGCCTTTTACGAGCTGCCTGGCAGAAAGGCAGATGATCTATTCTGCAAAAGAGCCCGGAACAACACGGGCTAGATTACATATAGGTTTTGTTAGAAGTTATTGAAAATTTTTGGATTACGTTTGGTCCAATCGTGCACTCGCTTGTTTTAGTACTACCGTGTCCATATCGCCACAAGGATGGGTACAGTTGTATGGTAAATTTTCCGACAAGCGTCTACCCCCTCTACCTCTACGTTCTCCCCAGGCTAATAACCAAAAGTATCTTCTTCACGCCCATATCTCCGAAGAGGTAGGCAGAGGCACAACTAGGGCACTCACGACTAGCCGAAGACTCTAAGTCTCTCAATGTGATAGATTGCAAGCCTATCGCCAACCGGGCACATATCCAATCCCGAGCAACATTTTTTAGTAGAAAATTGGAAAATCCAAATTTTCTTTTTGTTGCCCGACCCGGGATTCGAACCCGGGACCTCATGCAGTCAAGTCCAACACCCGGACCGCTAGACCACAGAGGCGATAGGCGATAATAACCACTCGTAGATTGTTTAAAACTTACGACGCGTTACTAATAGTCCTTCAAATATTTTGTGTTCCTGCAATGAGCAACCTTAATGAGATATGTTACCGCTTTGACCTATGTAAGGCTACAATCCTAAAAAGAAACTACCTTTCATGAGCAATACAACTCATGCCTTGAATATTTTTAATATAATAATATTTATTTATTGTTCACTCTCACATAATCTACAAATATTACTAAAGTTATAGTACAAATCTAGTTTGGCATTTTAGTGAGAGTCAAGTGCCTATTTTAGGTAAAAATATACCTGAGTTACAGGTTACCAGTGCCCCACCGTGCTAACTCATTACAATTACTTATACAATATTAGAATCGGGCAGTGGTATGTGCTGCATTGGTGAAATATCTAATTTAAATCATCAAATAATTCTACAAAGGCTGATTCGTTGTGACTTCTCTTATCAGCGTCATCACAGCATCAAACCCAGTACTTCAAGCTTTCGCTATGGAATCTGAGGTCCACTTTCTTTCGTTCGTTTTTGGCACTAGCGTTAGCATTCGCCATGAGTCAAATTGAAATTCGCATCATGTTACCCGATTTAACAAAATTGTATTTAAATTATTCAAAATTAGTCATAAGTCGTCAAAAAAAGAAATGTCAGGCTCTTGATTAAAGTGGTGTCGTCACACTCAAGCTCATTTAATGAGATTTGTCGGCAACCAGGAAATAAATGATACACTAATTTCTTTATGATTATTTTATTTGTTCACTTTCACTAAATAAAATGTACAAAATGATACCAAAATTAACTAATTTCACTCAATATAAACACGAAATTCAATAACTACGAAAAAATTATGACCATCTCGTTGGCGCCAAAACTCAAGGTCCACTTTTTACTCTGCCATTTCGCACTGTATTTGTCATAACTGATGGTGGTACACATGTGTCTAATTCCACAACATCTATCTAGCGTACCTAAGTTGGCGTTTTACATCATTTTATTAGTTTTGTGGCACTATGTCACATTTTTCACCACAAAAATTGCTTACACGAGTTTCTAAAGTCAAACGAGCATATTTTTTAAACTAAGTAGAGTAAAATGCATTGGCAAATTTACTGCATTCAATTTCAAGATAAAGGGTTGTTTGTATCACACGCTAGTAGAAATCACTTTGCGCATCCATGTAGTTTAAACATGCTTTCAGTAAAAGCTAAATGCAGCGTAAATTCAGCGACTAACTTTGCACGACTGATAGCTCACAAAACAACGCTCGTTTGGCTTCTCTCTAAAACACGCAAAACATGTACATATATAGGTACATTAAAACACCAACTTAATACGTGATTTAGGTTCGCGACATAGATTTTCTTGATGGAACTCTTTTTCCATATTTCGAAACACAAGCCGAGTCAAACAAATCCACACAAATTCCGTAGACAAAAATTATGTGTGGCAGAATCATAGATTCATTTAAATTCCATGTGCACGAAATTTTGTAACAAAACTCCAAATATATGTGACGGGCTTTAAAGTTTTTTTTTATGATATTGGTAGGCAAACAAGCAGACTGATTTCCTGATGAAAAGAAATTCACGTCGCCTAGAGTCACCAAAGGTGGTAATGGTGCGTTGCCAACCTAAGGCCAGGATGTTAGGCCTCGAGCAAAATTAAGTTTACCGGCTACCTTACCCTCCGAACCGGAACACGTCAACGGCAAGCATTGACGTTATGGCGGCGTTATTAAATAAGGCTGTGGTACTAGTCCGAGCGAGTCGCTGCGAAACTCTACCACCATGTGGGATGTCACGGTTGGTAATGGTGCGTTGCCAACCTAAGGCTAGGATGTTAAGTCTCGAGCAAAAGTAAGTTTATCGGCTACCTTACCCTCCGAACCGGAACACGTAATGACGTTATGGCGGTAGGAATAGGTAAGGCGGTGGTACCAATCCGGGCGAGTCGCTGCTAAACTCTACCTAGTCAGATGTCACGGTGTTAGTGACGGTGAGCCTATGCTCGCCTTTTACGAGCTGCCTAGCAAGGAAGGCATCTAAAGGGAAGTCTATTCTACAAAGGAGCCTGGACCAACACGGGGTTTAAATAGTTTAGTAGTTTAAATTTAAATATAATGTCCAAGTTCCCTGCGTAGGATAGACCATCTGCCTTCCTACCTGGCATCTCGTAACAGGTCTCGTAATAGGTTATGTGGTCTTTAACAACAAGATTACTGATGTCGTCATCATTATTATGCCATGTTCTGGTCCGGAGAATAGATTCCACTAGCCGACTTGCACATATTAACAGCTCACATCCTAGCCACGAGAAATTGATGCATGTTGTAGTTAGTAGCGTTACACGATCTATGGTTCTTATACTTTATGGTTATGGTTGGCTCCTACCCTCAGGAGAGGCTTGACCATGCTTGTTGCCTTATCACATAAAAAAGAGTGTGTGTTAGTATATACAACTAAGAAATGAATCTAATTTATGGCATTACTAGCTGCTACCTGCGGCTTCGCCCGCGTTTTCACAGAAACCCGGTGTGCGATCGGGATTAAAAATAGCCTATATGTTAATCCAGGTCACAATCTATCTGTCTTCCAAATTTCAGACAAATCCGTTCAGCCATTCGAGCGTGAAAGAGCAACAAACATCCATATATCCATACTTACAAACTTTCGCATTATAATATTAATAGGATTAATAGGATATTTTGTGGACAGTAATTTGCGTTTTGTAAATAGAGAATAAGTTTCACTTCACAAAAAAACATCGAGTATGGTGCATTGAAATTTTAAAGATAGCTCGCAGAACCTGCTTCGATCCCAATATACCGGCCGGCGAAACCAAAATCACGAAGAACGCAGTATGAAATTCGGTGATAACATACAGTGTTTTTTTATGGAGCGTCACTAAAGGTCAATGAACGAATTAGATTAATGTGACGGAAATTTTCTATACGTTGATAAAAAAAAGTTTCACTTCAAAATTTCAAGGTGATTCTTCTAGTCTAAAAACTAATTTTCGAAGGTTATTTTATTGGCATTATTACATTTAAATTATCTAGTTGGCCATATTTCACAAGGATCAAGTAGTTTAATTCTGATCACGTTCTGCAACGTATTCACAGGCACGTTTACTTTCATGTTCGGCTATCAGTAGTTACGAGGCCACTGGGGACATTTCGACCCATTCTCATTATGTCATTTACGTCAGTTATAAACGGAATCTGGGTTTCTACGTTTAAATAACCGGAATAAACGCTATGGTGTATATAGATCTCATTCAATATTTCCAACGGAAGTGGGTTTGAATGATTGTCTGCAATTGTTTTTTTTTGCTTTTAGCATGGGCATGAGCATGAGCAGATGGTGAGCATCTGCCAATATACAAGTTTAACTGATTTGTATCTAATTATTACCCAGTTTCGCAAAATCGAACTTAAATTGTTTAAAAAATATTCAAACGTTTGTAATAATCAATTATGTCAGTGTCATGAGTTTGAGGGCCCCGTTAGTCGAGAGGTTAGCGACCGCTACCGAACAAACACGACGCTTAGGTTCGATTCCCGATGGGAGCAGACGTTTCTGTGACGAACATCTAAATATCTGTATTTCCGGTCTAGGTCTTTATGTTAGTACCTATTTAAATCTTATGTCTAAAATTCTCGTGTCACAATGTCAGTTACCGTACTCCTCCGAAACGGCTTGACCACGGCTTATGGAATTTTGTGAGCATAGTAGGTCTGAGAATCGGTAAAGTCTATTTTTTATAACCCTAAGTAATAAGGGTGAATCACAGCAACCAAAATAGCAGAACAACGTCTGCCGGGTCAACTAGCATTTCTATGTATTAGTTTCATTGACTATTCGTAACACCCATGACACAAGCATTTACCTAATTTGCTTTTTTTGAATATCATAGCGAACAAGCACAAGGGTCTCCTGATGGTAGAGACAACCGTGGCCTATAGACACCAAAGATATAACAGGTGCGTCATGTCTTGTGGCTGAGGTATTAGATCAATTGTGCAACCGGCTACACTACCCTCCAGACCGGAACATGACAGATATTTTTTTTATGATATTGGAAGGCAAACAAGCAGACGGATTTCTTGTTGGTAAGAAATTCACGCTTCCTAGAGACACCAAAGGTGGCAATGGTGCGTTGCCAACCTGAAGCCGGGATGTTAGGCCTCGAGCAAAAATTAGTTTACCGGCTACCTAACCTTCTGAACACGTCAACGGCAAGCATTGGACGTTATGGCGGCAGGAATAGGTAAGGCGGTGGTACCAATCCGGGTGAGTCGCTGCGAAACTCTACCACCTAGTCAGATGTCACGTGGTTAGTGACAGTAAGCATATGCTCACCTTTTACGAGCTGAGTGGCAGGAAGGCAGATGATCTATCCTGCAAAGGAACCCGGACCGACACGGAGAAAAGTTAAGGCAGTGGATCCTTACCCGGATGTCTTTCAAGACTATTTGTGTAATTTGTCCAAGTATATTTATTTATTACTAGCTGTTTGCTCACGATTTTGTTAGTAGTATAGCTAAAAATTCTAGTACAAACATAAGCATAAAAATCAACCCGATTTTTTTGCTTATGTTTGAACTAGAATTTTTAGCTATATGCATGTCATATTTCACTAGAATCGGATCAGCAGTTTAGCTGTGAAAGAGCAACAAACAGACAGACTTTCGCATTTATAATAGAATCCTTATACCAAACTATTGAGTGAGATTAGGTGCCAACATGGAAATACACTACATTTACACTATTTTCTTCATTAATACCCTAAATGTGCATTTAACTGAAAAAAAGTCACTATTTTTTTTTATACTCAATACCCGGTCTAGCGGTCCGGCATCCGACTTGACTCCTTGAGGTTTCAAATTCAATCTCAGGTCTGGCACCACAAAAATAGATAATTCAATTTTCTAACAAAAAACGTAGTTGCTCGGGATTGAGTATAGGTATAGGGCTTGCCACCTATCACATTGTAGGACTTAGTACTTAGGCTAGTCGTGGGTGCCCACTGCCCTGGTTGTGCCTCGACCTACCTCTTTGGGGATATGGAACTGAAGATACTTATACTTATACTATACTCAATCTGCCTTATTAATAAAACGGAGTAAAGTACTCCCAGGTTTAACCTGGTATTATAGTCTTTATTGCAATGTAATACAGACTATAATATCAACTTAATTTACACCTACCCTACACCACATTTATTAATAAGACGGAATGTGTACACGAAATTAAACAATTACATAAAAACGGCTTCCAACATATTAACTTGATCCCGCCAAGACTTCAAGTCAGCTGTTTTTGAGTAATTTTCAAAAACCGTAAATACTACTTTATCATTTAAGCTAAGTCTAAGTTAAGTAACAGTTAACTTTTTCAGCATAAACTAAAATTAACGTGTATTAAAAAGGTGTCAATTTAAACATTTTACTGAGTAACCAAAAGAATTTAAACTTCTAGCTGACTTTAATGAGTTTTTCAGAGCTACCACAAAAACTAGAATATTCCAGCGCTTTCCAACCTGAATCTGCCAAGTGCAGTTCGACTATAAAAACACTTCACTTTCGCGGTACGAGGACAGACATTGTTGAATTTTCAGTTGCAAAGTTTCTGTTCGCTTCAGCTTTCTGATTTTTCTCGTTTTCGTCGTCGGCACTTGGTGGAATTTTCGAGACGTAAATATTTGAACTTTATCCTGCATTCTTACCTACTATTTTTTGGCGGCTGGTTGGTCAGGACGTACATTGCATCAAATATCGCTAGTATCAGCTGGTTGAAAAATAGTAGTTCTAAAGTTTTACTCTTCTAGGTATTATGCAATATGGATTGTTAATCTCCCATCGATTGGTCGCCCATTGGTCGACCATAATTAAATTTTGAATATTGTTGATAAGAACGCCATCTTCATTTCTCAAAATCAACTACTTTGTTTCCAAACTTTTTAGTGTGCCATTTGTGATATTTTATTGTTATCAGCAATATATTTGTTTGTGTGTGTCAAATGCGTGGTAGTGTGGGTAATATTTTATATTTTAGAATAGAATAACTCTTTATTGTGCACTAAAATACATAAAAAATAAATACATTAAAAGAAATTTAAGAACTAAGTGATACACAAAGGTGGCCTTATCGCCAAAACAGCGATCTCTTCCAGGCAACCTTATGTTATGGAGACATAAAAAATAAATTGTATGCGATAGTGCTTTTAAGACACAAAAAAGAAATATAACGCGTGCAATATCAATTGGGATAGAATTCATTGATTTAATGTACTTTATAAGCGTTACTATTGAAAAATATTAGGGTTCTGCACTTCTCCTACACATAAACTATAAATGTGTCAAATTTCAAATCCCTCCGTCAGCGCAATTTTCGTAAAAAGGGGTCCAAAGTTTTTGCTTCACGTATTAATTTATGATAATTATTAGAAATAACTTAATTATAGTTTTTCGTCATTATTTTCAAATGATATCAAGTTGACATCAATCAAATTCAAAAATAATTAATAACAAAACAGAAAAATGATACAGAAATATAGTACCAATATTAAAGTATGACTTAGTAGTGAATAAAATTAAGAAGTCAGATTTTTATGTTTTTTAAGTAAATTTTTGTGTTTATAATGCTGATGCTAATGATGCTATATAATGTTTAATATTATACGAGTATATGTGCTGTTAAAAGTAAAATTCGTTTGTTATTTAAATATTATATCTTATAAATTTAAATGTAAATTGTATGTGATACCAAAGACAATATATATATATTTACTAATCTCTGGTGATACGTAAAAAAGGAAAAGTGTTTTTTCTATTAAACACACGAACATTGGAAATTGTACCTAGCGCGGACGATGTACTAAATACTAAATATTATATTATGTAGGTTTAAATTTTGAAGTTATACTTCTTTTGGCGCGTTAGGAAAAAATGATGAGGGTAAATTCTTACGATGCGCGCGCACACCGTCACGAAAAACTGACATGATGAAGTTAGCTATAGATAACACTTTAGTTTTTTGTGACATTTTTTATTAAATATTAAATAAACTTTATTTAACTAAATAATGCATTATAATAAAACTTTTAATGCATTAAATACCTTTTTTTATGGTTAGTGTCATTTTTTCTACAAATGTAAAATAAGCAAAAGATAAAATTTTTTACAAGATTTTTATCTTATTACGCCGAAGAAGTATAACTTCTAACGCGTGTGTCTTCTAACACACACTTTTTTTGTATAATTTTAACCGACTGCAAAAAGGAAAAGTTTATTATTTTGTCTGTATGTTTATTGGTGTCGCACGATTACTCCGTTTTTAAGAATCGATTATGATGATTCCTTTTTCGTAATGTAAATTAGTTCAATCAATTTATGTATAGTGCTCTTATACAATTGTTAAAGACCCATAAGGGTTTTTGGAGTAAATTTTCAAACTGCGAAACATTTAAATTTTAAAAACGTCAGTTTTTTACATATTTATTTAAAAGTAAATATTTTTTATATGTATACTAGCTGCCTATTCCGGCTTCGCTTGGATGTTATTTTTTTATTATAAATTGAGATGTAAGCTATCCTATCTTTCAAGTTGGATCAAACTGCACACGGTGTGCAAATTTGATTCAAATCGGTTAAGTAGCTTAGGAGTCCATCGCGGACAAACAACGTGACACGTAATTTATATATATTAAGATATTATTTGTAGCTAAATTTTTTTTGGCACCACCATCATGACTATGATAATAAGTTTTGCACTTTCCATAACAACGTTCTTACCTTATTGCTTACATTACTTTATCAGAAAAAATATAGGTTATCTTTGTTAAGAGTCTGAACTGCGTAGATGTATAGTGCAGCAATTTGTAACAAGCCAGTAATTACGAAGGACGTTGAGAGCTCCTCTCACCCTCTAAACATCTTGAACAAGACGTTCACAAGATTTATGTCGTTAATGAAACAGCCCTTCGCATTTCATTACAGACATACTTTTAGTTTTTATTCTAAGGCAAAGATTTTGGCTTTAGAAACATAATTTTAAAATAGTCCTAGAATCTACCAGTTTATAATAATTCCATATATATAATCAGTCCGGTTATATAATGTAGCGAGAATTCACCTTGCTTATTACCTGAGTTTTAATGCTAACACGACGTCTGTTTTGGATGGTTGGGCAACCGTTGAGATTTCGCAAAAGTTTTAGTATTTTTTTTTATTTTCATTGAATATTTGGTGGTAACTATTGTAGTGTATTGTAGTACACTTTATTACAAAAATCTGTAATTGCAGTTCGTCCATCCATTTTATAGCTGTATGTTTAATAAATCCAACAGTCAGCCATCTTTTATTCGCATTCTGATGTCTAAAATTTTACATTACATTTAATGCTTCCTGAGGAATTTTAGCTTGTGCCTTTATTATGTCAATCGATATACATGTGTCTTTTTTGAATTTATAGCTCATAATTTTCCCTTAGAATTATTTTTCCGCCATGTTTGTAGAGACTTCTCCAGCCTGAGGTTCCACTGTTGATATTTCTTCAAAAACCTGGTAGTTATACAATATTATACAAAAGTTAATATTGAAAATAAAATCTTACCAGCAAAATGACTTTCCACCTGTTCGCTATCATAGCAACGGGTTCCAAAAAGCAAGTTACTCAGTTAATTGTTACACAATCAAAGAAAAGATTTTATCAGTTTTTTATTCCATTGGTGGTTTCTAGAGGTGGTTCTTTGCAAATTTGATTAATATCTGACTAGTGATTCTAAGTTATAATTGATAAGTACATTTACTTAATTATAACAGACTAGCTGCCCGCCCTCGCTTCGCTTCGGTTATTCAAGTATAAAAATCCTACTAATATTATAAATACGAAAATTTGTATGTCCGGGGGAAGGGGAGAATGCAGTAAGCACGCATGTCTTTGCTACGCTTTAACGATATTTAATTTTGCAGCCGGAGATTTTTTTTTCTGATAGTGTAAATGGCAATTTTGTTCTAAATTACACGCATAACGCATCTAACAGATTTATTTGATTAAGGGTTAATACTGTATTGTTAAAAATATGTTCTAAAATAACCCTTCATTTTACTGTTTTAAATAAATGCAAAAAACGGTTATTGTGGGTTATTCTTTAAAGATAGACATATGCCACTGGTTACTTTTTTTGAGATCTATTGAAGAGGAAAAATCCCACCATATATTGTTTTGTTAAAACTTAAAAGGTTTTGGCAGCGTTTTCGAGGAAAGCTCCCGATCGGCTTATTTTTTACCGACATATTGAACTAATATCGTTGTAATATCGTTGGTTTGTACAAAACATTAACTTACTATACACTAAAACTTTTCTCAAAAATTGTTCTATCTATTGTTGAGAACCGAATGAAAATCCGTTCCGAACTTTTCGAGTAAATCGCGAACAGACAGACTGACAGACGCGGCGGGGGACTTTGTTTTATAATATGTATAGATAACGCATACTTTTTTTAATTAGATTCCTTAATAAAATTAAAAAAAAAGAAATGAATAAATTACGCGCAATTTTATTGTGTTCCAGGTATAAGCAATTCATATGGTATTTTTGGGTGTAAGTACCCGGGGACACCTAAGTTGACATTCCACAATTAAATCGTTCGGATATTAGGCGAAAGTGGTGTTAAAAGTCTCCGAAACGGGTGTGTTTGTATGAAAAGGGTGATGAATGTGGTGGAAGCAAGGCTGGTCTGCCATAATCGTGAGGTTTGGAACTCGATACGCTTTGACTACCCCGTAAGGGACTTGACGTGAATATTAATATAAGATATGTATTTATATATATTGTATTTTTTACAATACGTTTTGTTAAAACTGAAACACATATTTTTTGTCTACTTATTTACTTTTCCACACTTTAACTCCAAACAGAAGCCCAATTCAAGAAAACGAACGAAATGCTAATAACCTGGAGACAAATCAAACAGCCTATTGAAAATCTCAAGATAAAAATTCAATTACCTTCGTAAGACGCTCGAAAATTAAACAAGAAGACCGCGATTTGTTATATCAACATAAAACCTTTTTGGGACTTCGCATTGGCAATCTTTATTAAATTTGTAAAATTTCCGTTAACGTTTTTGAGTTCGGCCTGCCGAGGGCTGATTTTACCGATCATATTGAGTTTAATTATCAGTTATGATCTCAAACTTAAGCTAGTAGCAGTAGAGTACTTAAGTACACAATCTTTTTCTAAAGAGTATATTTTATTTTTATTGTTGACAGTATTTTTATACCCTTTCAATCTACTTAAAATGTCAACTAATAAACATAATGGTTTTAGTGTATTTAAATTACGTTACTAAGCTAATTAGAAAGTAATGTAATATAGATAATACGCTCAGAAAAACTATTCGTTCGTTCATACATTGGCCGTCGCCATCATATAATATATTATTCAATATACCTGTCCAATATACTGTTGTTCCAAATCCAATATATCCCATTCGAAGTAGTTCAAACTTTACCGAAATCAGAATATTTCAATACACACTTAGAAAATCCACAAGAATACACAAATAAGGCAGATTAAATTACTACTAGTTGTATTTTGTCATCGCACACAAAATCAGCTGTTGAATAAACTTTTAAACTTATTAGGTTAATGTATCTTCAGTATCTTCACGCCCATATCCCCGAAGGGGTAGGCAGAGGTACAACCAAGGCACCCACGACTAGCCGAAGACACTAAGTCCCACAATGTGATAGGTGGCAAGCCTATCGCCAACCGGGCACATTTCCAATCCCGACCAACATTTTTTTTATTAGAAAATTGGAAAAATCCAATTTTCTTTGTGTTGGCCGACCCGGGATTCGAACCCGGGACCTCATGCAGTCAAGTCCAACACCCGGACCGCTAGACCACAGAGGCGATAGGTTAATGTGACAGTTTAATAGTATCTAAACAAATGATTGACGCTAAATAGCCATTATGAATGTTTTTTAAACATTATTTAAATATATAGTAATAAGCCTGTTAAAAATAAAATAGGTATATACAGTAAACAAACTTTCGTTTGTTTAAATTTATTATTAAATTATAAAGTTTATTCTGTTATCATGCTCCGCTGGTTCGGTTATGTGGAAAGAATGACAGATGAAAGATTGACAAAGCAGATATACAATGCGAATGTGGATGGATGTAGGTACCCGGGAAAACCAAGGTTAACATTCCATGATCAGATCACTCGGATATTATCCGAGGGTGGTGTCAAGAGTCTCCGAAACCGGCGTGTTTGTATGAAAAGGGTTATGAATGTGAAGGAAGCAAGACAGGTTTGTCAGGATCGTGAGGTCTGGCACTCGATACTCTCTGCCTACCCCGTAAGGGACTTGGCGTGAAGATATGTATGTGTATGTATGTATGTATTCTGTTATCTGTTTAAGTATTTCTATGAATTAGATCGTTGACTGACACAAGCATATAATTTGCTTACTTTGGGGTTTGATTCAATTTGTGTAACTTGTCCAGGGATATCACTATTATTGAATACAGCCTAAGTGGAGTTTATTTTTACGTAAGTTTTTATTTTACTTGCAATACACGTAACATAAAACATTAATTTTGGAACTCGATTTTGGAGTAGATATTTTTATTTAGTTTTGATAACATTGCGTTGCTTAAGGTGTAGATGTCGTTACAAATTTAACAGTGTGAAATACCAAAGCAATTTACATACTACAAATATGTTACGTTATGTGACTAGTTTATTTTATGGAACGAAGTTCCTTATCGCGCGTTGTGAAAGGGGGCTAGACGGAAAAAATCTCACGAAAAATTGTAACGACACTTTTTGCTTTAGTAAGCTATTGTAAGCTGTGCGGTGTGCGCATCTCTCCCTCTCTCTCTCCCCTCTCTCTCTCCCCCCTCC
>NJDC01002362.1:35869-50110 GCA_002245475.1 Calephelis virginiensis
AACATTAGGCTGTTTGTTTCGTGATCCTTCGTGGTCTGTGAACTAGAAATCCCCTGAGAGAATTTCATAATCGTAAAACACTACATATTTTTAAGAAATCTCACTTTCATCAAAAATGTCTATTTTTGAGGTCTCCTATACCCACAAACCACTTCTTTCAGTCTAATTAAAATTCAAATCACATGTCTAAACTGTGACTGAAGCAAACAAGATGGCCGCCAACTTAACTGAACAATGACCATAGATTAAACTTTAGGCTGTTTGTTTTGTAGTCCTTCGTGGTCTGTAAACTAGAAATCCCCTGAAAGAATTTCATAGTCACCAAACACTCAATATTTTATTAAAAAGATCTCAATTTCATCAAAATTTTCGATTTTTGGGTATGCTATACCCATAATCAGCTTCTTTCAATCTAATTAAAATTCACATCCAATATCTAGACTGTGTTCAAAGTATAACTGTAAACAAGATGGCCGCCATAGCAATTTAATAACAAACCAAGTTTTATCAATAGACTGTTTTAATTCGTTATCTGGGATATATAAGCCCCCTGAGAGGGTTTATTCGCCATAGAACCTAGACATTTTATTGAAAATATCTCATTTTCTTCTTAATTAACGATAGTGTGGCAATTCAAAACCCATCAATCACCAGAAATGAATGATAAATTACGTGTTATGGGTTATTCATGAACCCTTACGTAAGCATATAATTGTAGACGGTAATTTTGTTAATGGATAAGCTAAAAGATATTTACAGTGTAACTTGATTAATAGTTCTTTCAATTAATACCAGAACATCTGAACCTATTTCGACCAACACCTATCTAACAATAGAATGAAACATATTTCATATTTAATTCATATTTAACATATTTCATATGTTTTTTTTAAATTAAGAGATGATCGAACTAGAACATGAACCTCCTGATGCTAAGAGACAACCGTGACCTATAGACACAATAGACGTTAAAGGTGCGTTGCTGACTACCCTACCGTCTAGACCGGAACATGACAAGAGTTATTATGGCAGCAAGAATAAATTAGGCGTTGGAACCCTACCCGGGCTAGTTGCTGTACAAATATTTTACCAGCAGTGGTCATGTTGGTGATGACAAATCTAATCTATGAAGGCACATAGTCTATTCTCCACACAGGCCCGGAACAACACGGGAAAATAATCTTCGGTACATTTATGTACATTTTCTATTATCACAATCTGTGTTTAAACTTGAGACTTTCTACGCTGCAAATGCCGTTTCTACATTGTTTATTGAACAATTATCCCCTTCAAATGATAATTAAATACACTTTTCAGAAGTTTTTTCACGCCCATATCCCCGAAAGAAGAAATATCCACGACAAACCGAAAACAATAAGTGCCACAATTTGATAGTTGGCAGGCCTATCGCCAAACACACACAAATTTCCAATCCCGGGCAAAGTTATTTTTATTAGAAAAATACATATTCAAATTTTTTGATGCCCTATCCGGGGATTGAACCCGGAACCTCAAGAAGTCAAGTCCGACGCCGCACCGCTAGACCACAGAGGTGATATTTCATAAAAAAATGTGTTAAAATTGGATAACAATTTGCGGAATAATCACGTAACAAACATACAAAATACACGCGAAATGATCACCAGTCTTTTTGGAGTCAGTTAAAGAGCTACAAATAAATATTATTTAATATTTTGCAAAGTTACTATTCGGATACCGCAAGTCAGATCTCAGAATGTGAAGCCTGACACTGGTGAGTAGGGTCCAGCTTTTGGCATCGAAAACGAAATGAAATATCATTGCGTTCGAGATAAGTAATTTTCTGATACGTTTTAATTAAGTTTTGTGCATCTGTTTTTTAAATTACATTTAATAACATATCAAACTGAATTTTAAATGAATTTGTTGCATTTTTAATCTGTATTTATAAAAATGAATCCATATTTCGCGTGGTCTTTGCATCACTTCTAAGCGGCTGAATCGATTTTGACAATATTTTTTTATTGTGTTGGTTACAGTCAGGTGAAAAAGGACTATAAACAGAAAATCCGGAAAATAGATAAAACAATATTTTTCAATGTACAAACTGTTCGACATTTCAAGCGATACGAAGTTCGGGGATCTTCTATCAGTTACTGTTAGGAAAAAATCTTATAAAAAGAAAAATATGAAAGATTGACAAAGCAGATATACAATGCGAATGTGGATGGATGTAGGTACCCGGGGAGACCAAGGCTGACATTTCACGATCAGATCAATCAGATATTATCCGAGGGTGGTGTCTAGAGTCTCCGAAACCGGCGTGTTTGTATGAAAAGGGTTATGAATTGAAGGAAGCAAGACAGGTTTGTTAGGATCGTGAGGTCTGGCAGTCGATACTCTCTGCCTACTCCGTATGGGACTTGGCGTGAAGATATGTATGTTTGTATGTATGTAAAAAAACCGAGATGATTTCAGGAAAATGGATAAAACCATTTAATCCATACAAACTATTAGTGACGGTAATGTCAAGCTATACAAAGTTTGCTGGGTCGGCTAGTTGCGTGAAAATAATAATAAAATTCTGATTTTGTTTTTACATACATTAAGTAGTTAATAAATATTAAGTTATTTTATAATAATAATCATTATCATTTAAAATAGGCATTAGTATAATATTTTTTTTGTATATCGATAAAAGTAAAGTAAAGTAAAGTATCTTCACGCCCATATCCCTGAAGATAGTTGCAGAGGCACAACCAGGGCACCCACGACTAGCCGAAGATACTAAGTCCCACAATGTGATAGGTGGCAAGCCTATCGCCAACCGGCCACATATCCAAGTCCGTAATTATTTTTAAAGTTGTTTTTTTGTTGCCCGACCTAGTGATCGAAACCGGGACCTCAAGAAGTCAAGTCCGACGGACCACTAGACCACAGAGGAGATTACTATTCGTACACACAGAGGCGAATATTCATTAATTCACTGGTTATTTGTTTAATCATAGATCCGGATAACTAACGCAAACCGATCGGATTATCCGGATGCATAACCAGTTTGTTTATTCAATGAATTATCTGTGGCTTACGAAAACATTATTAATTGGAACAAACGGCACGTATTAAACAGAACTCTGGACGAAATGCATTTGCTCTTTTAATTGACCAATAACTCACCTGGATTTGCCAGCAACTTTGCTCGTAGTTTAAATTATTGTTAAATATATTGATGCTAACTGTATATGTATACAGTACTACTATTCAAATTTTGCGCTTCGGCTTCACACTTTTTACATTTTATTTTTAAATTGGCTGATCTAATCTAAATGTATGCGAAACGATTAATTATGTAATAACAACTCTATATATAGATATCTTTAAAATACATTAGGATATCCAAAGCTTGAGGAACATAGCCGAAGCGCATTAATTAAATAGTACTGCAATACGTCAATAACTAACAACTTTCCCCTTGTTGGTCCGGGCTCCTTTGCAGAAGAGACCATCTGCCTTCTTGCCTGGCAGCTTGTAAAAGTCGAGCATAGGCTTACCGTCACTAACACCGTGACATCTGAATAGGTGTTAGAGTACCGCAGCGATTCGCCTGGATTGGTACCATGACTTTACCTATTCCTGTCGCCATTACGTCAGTGCTTGCCGTTGTCGTGTTCCGATTTGGAAGGTATGGTAGCCGGTAGACTTGCGCAATAGGATTAACATTGCAGGACTGCAACGCATCTGTAACATTTATAGTGTATTTAGGCCACAGTTGTCTCTTACTATGATGAAACCCGTGTGCTTGTTCGCTATCTCTATCTCATAAAAAATAGTTATCAACATCTGGGGCATTTCAAGTGAAGCGGACAGGGAAAAAAAGTTAGGCTAAGACAGGAAAAAAAAACAACGCGAAATTGGGATTCATTTATACATATATAAATGAATCCATATTACCAACTATACCGACAGGAAGTTCGTAAACACCTGTTAAGCTTAGTCATGAATATGGATAAGTTTACTGCAGCGCCAGCACCGGAACTTCCTAATAACAAACAGAATCCGGTTGTTAGTCCGTTTTACGGCGGATCATCTCAACGTTAGCCCAATTTGTTTGTATATCGAATTATTTATCCAGTTTCAAATTTTCAAAAAAGTGAGCCTCATTTTTTTTCTCTGTCTAATTCACGTGAAATGCCTAATCTACCAAATTTAGATTCTTAGGATGTTCTTTCTTAAATTTGAAACTGGATGATCGAACGTAGAGATGGTACGTTTCATAGCGGCATTCATACGTGATTATGGCTTTGTAACAGTTCGTTCTTTGAAATTTTTGAACTAATTGCTATCTTTTGCAATATACCTATATTTCTATGGTAACAAAAAATCTGAATTTGGAGAATCCAATTCACTATAAACCTCAGAAACTCTGGCTTTTTTCACAATTTTTGCCAGAACTTTGGCCGTTTATATTGAACTCATAAATAGTTAAACTAACGAAAACATTTTGATAGAAACCTCGCAAATGTAATAGAGATTCTAAATAACAAACTTTTTTTCACGATTTTGTAAGTATTTCTAAAAAACTATTTCCTGGAACATGTTTTATGAAATTTATTCACACTATTTTCGTTCAATGTTTTCATGTTCTCACTTATTTGAAAGTTACCGAATTCAGGCGCTAACTCTCTTCTTTCGCTGTGCTTCTTTTTCTTCATCTTCATCTTCATTGCGCTGGATGAAACAAAAAGCTTTTCCACCACGCTCGCGTTGATGCCGGGAAGGGCCCTCTTAAAAAAATTAATTAGGTCACGTGTCCTGACGCGAGTTTAGAAGTTTTTACCCATTCCAAAAAAAGTGCGCAACGTCGCTAAAGAAGTTTTCACTTCAAAAATCTTTACCATATGACAAGTCACGACAAAAGCTAGTTTAGAAATTAATTGTTATTATCAAACTCAATAACTCGCTTTACTAACGTAAAATAACGAAACTTGCAAGTCCCATCACGTACAATAATAATTGAGTTTACATTAATAACAAAATCACGTTCTGTTATAAATAAATTGAGTTTCATTTAATTGAAGATTTGTTTAGATTGAGTTGATATTGGTTAATCCATACATATTGATGAGAGTATTATAAAGTTTTTATAAATAATGCAGCCTCTACAATAAACTGACGAACGGACGAACTTGACTTCTTGAGATCCCGGTTCGAATTCTGGGTCGGGCAACAATAATTAACACACTTTATTTTTTAAATTTCCATTTTTAAAAGATAACAATTGTGAAAATGATGTGCTTAAAAATAAATGTTACTTTGTATTTTAATAAATAAATTAAAAAAGTAATTCTACGTATCTTCAAGCCCGTATCCCCAAAGATGTAGGCAGAGTTACAACTAACCATATACATCAAGTCCCACAATGTGATATGTAGCAAGTCTATCTCCAACTGGACATTCGATCCCAGCCAATTGTTTGTATGACTCGGGGATCGTACCGGAACTTCATAAAATCAAGTCCAACACAGAATCTTTAGACCACACGGGTAATAGGTTTTTTGAGTTTTGGCGCCATCGAGAGAAAAGATGGTCGAAGTTGTTTCATAATTATCATTGAATTTCGTATTTATATTGAGTGAAATTAGTCTATTTTAGTGACATTTTGTACAATTTTGTTCAATGAAAGTGCAAAAATGATATAATCATGAAGAAATTAGCGAATCATGTATTTCCTTGTTGCTGTAAAATCTTACTATTTGAGCTTGAGTAGTGAGGACACAGCTTTGACATGACATGACTTACTAACGACTTATGACTAATTATAATTGAATCCCGATTTTGGTAAATATGATGCAAATTGATGAAAATATTTTCTACTTGACTAATGGCAAAATGCTGACGCGAATGCCAAAACCTAAAGAGAGAAAGAAAAAGGTTCTTATATACTAATTTAAGGTTGTTTATTATCGATGACAAACACAACTTAACCATTTTAATTAAAATTTAAGTTATCACTTCATTAGACGTTTTCTCGTTAAGTTGGGGCGAGATTAATTACCGTCCTTAATCATAACAGATTGGGGGATTTGGAGTAAATGATCAGGAAAACAGGGTATACGGTAATGATAATAATGGCGTTAAGAAATCTGCTTTTGTTTTATTTTAAAAAAGTATCTTCACGTCTATATCCCCGAAGAGGTAGGCAGAGGCACAACTAGTGCACCCACGACTAGCCGAAGACACTAAGTCCCAGAATGTGATAGGTGGCAAGCCTATCGCCAACCGGGCATATATTCAATCCCTAGCTACACTTTTTTTTATTAAAAAAAATGTAAAAATCAAATTTTCTTTTTGTTGCCCGACCCGGGATTAAAACCAAGGACCTCATGCAGTCAAATCCAACAAATGAACCGATGATGATGAAAAGGCGAACATAGGTTTACCGTCACTAACACTGTGGCTTTCTAATAGGTGGTAGAGTTTCGCACCGACTCGCGACGCCTCACTTATTCCTGCCGACATAATGTCGGTGCTTGCCGTTTACGTGTTTCAGTTCGGAGGGTAAGGTAGCTGGTAAACTTTCTTTTGTTCGAGGTCTAACATCCCAGCGTCAGATTGGCAACGCACCGTAACCACCTTTTGTGTCTTTAGGCGACGTGAATTACTTACCACCAGGAAATACGTCTGCTTGTTTGCCTTCCAACATTATAAAAAAATACTAATATAAAAAACATTTTTTTATTCGCATTTAATAGGCATTTTAACTACTACAATGAGTTTCGAATCTGCTACTGGCCGCTATAATGTTTTAAAACAACAAACACGCACTTAACTCTCCGGATTACAAGAGGCAAATATCACACTAATATTATTAAAGTTTCTTTGCCTGGATATTTGTCCGTCAATCACGCAGAAACTACTGAACGAATTTTCATGAAATTTGGTAAACAGACAGGGTATGAGCTGACATGGGTGGTTATCATGATTAAATGCCCTCTTGGGAATTCCACGCGGGCGGAGAGGCGTTTGGAAAACTAGTCACCTATAAAATATGTTATATGTGTTACTTCCGTGTCGCTACTTTACTTGTGCTAGTCTACCAGCTATAAAGCTACCAGCGATAAAGGTGACTATATGGTGGCAGAAATAGGTTAAGTGGTAGTTTTATTAATCAGAGCAAAAGCGAGCTGCTGAAGAGCACTCTACCTATTAATCCTGATTTTTTATAATTTACATGCGTATCTTCACGCCGAACCTCCTACGGCTTAGACAGAGAGTATTAAATGCCAAAATTAACGATCCCTGCAGACCTGCCTGGCTTTCTCTACATTCAGTCCCCTTTTCATGCCAGTTTTAAGACTCTTGACACCATCGGATAATATCCGAGCGGTTTGATCATAGAAAGTTACCTACATTCGCATTGTATATTTGCTTTGTAAATCTTTCGTCTGTCATTTGTTCCATATGACCAAACCAGCAGAGCATGGCCTTTCTCATAGTAGCAACAACACTTTCTTTAAATGCCAATCTTTCTTAGATCCCACTGTAACAACGAGCGTTTACACCACAGGTTTTTGCAAAGCGTTCTCATTTCAACGGCATATTTTATTCTAATCTCGTGCTTTTTCCTGACCCAAGATTCCATATAAATAAGAATAATTCCAAAACTTTCAAATAAAATGGAACTATTAATAATAAAACGCAGTAAAACTGCAAAAATAAACTGAAACTATTTCATTATTGATAATTCTTTTTCCGAAAGATAGGTCATGATTCCGAGGTGGTCATATATTAACTTTACAATTATCCGTATAAGCCGAGTAATCGCCTGACAAATAGATAAAAAATACACTTAAATTAAGATCCTCTTCTTTTTTTAGAGTTGATTAAAAAAACATGTTATGATTTCTAAACATTTGAGTGCATCAATAACATTAATATGAAAGGTAGCTGATTCAAGTCCGCTCCAACTTGATCATTTTTGTTCATATCTAATACATGAACATTTTTGTATATTTCTTGGATCTTGCAGCACCATTAGTATATAGGCATAAAGCCACAAAGCTTGGAGTCGATTTCCAACAAGGAGAGGTGTTCTTAACATATCTGTGCATGTAATATGCTTACTTTTTTATGGTAATGGAAGACAAACAAGCAGACGGATTTCTTGATGGTAAGAAATTGATGGAAAGAAATTCCTAGAGACACCAAATGTGGTAATAGTGCGTTGCTAACCTGAGTCCGGGATGTTAGGTCTCGAGCAAAATTAAGTTTACCGGCTACCTTACCCTCCGAACCGGAACACGTCAACGGCAAGCATTGGACGTTATGGTGGCAGGAATAGGTAAGGCGGTAGTACCAATCCGGGCGAGTCGCTGCGAAACTCTACCACCTAGTCAGAGTGTTAGTGACAGTAAGCCTATGCTCGCCTTTTACGATCTGCCTGGCAGGAAGACAGATGGTCTATTCTACAAAGGAGCACGGACCAACTACACTTATTTTCTTTACCTTAAATCTACATGAAATTCCTCCAGAAATATTAATTACGATCGGAAATTTCCATTATAGTGGAGTATGTGAAACAAAACCCTATTTGTGTAAAGGCTATGAGATCATTGAGAGCTATTTCAGTTGGCGCCAAAACATAATTGTCGATATAACATCAAATCGTAAACACATTAACGGTTATTATAACGAATTACACTTGCGAGCAAATCATTGAAACTCAGAAAAAAAAAGACAGGTTGCACTCCGGGAGTGCGGGCAGATGTTAAAACTTGAATATTGACATTGTGCATTTTGGATCATTTGAAATAATTAAGGAATAATTTTGCAGGAATTACTTTAATTTTCAGTATGAAAGTACTATCATTTATGTGCTAGAATACAATATTTATTTATTGCGCTATCGTACACAAACATGACAACACGAAAATTCGCGCAAGTGTCACGTCACGCGTCACGTGTGTTGACGCGAGTTTAGAAGTTTTCACCCATTCCGAAAAAAGTTCGCAACGCCACTTAAGAAATTTTCACTTCAAAAATTGTAGTAACAAATGGTATCATGCCCTAAAGAAATATTTTACTTTTATTTGATATGCTTATAGATCTACTAGCTATTTAATCAAGACTTAGTTGGCGAAGAATAGTTACGAATATCTTACAAACTTTCATCTCCCCATTACAGTCCTTTAGAGATAGATTTGATTTAAAAGCAATAGCCATTGTTTGAATTCGAGTATTCAACTAAGTGCATGTCAAATTTCATCAAAATGAAGCTAGTAGTTTCGATGTAAAAGCATAATAGACAGACGGATATTCGCATGTATAATAGTAGAGATAGATGGATAGTACGTACCTTTGTATAGATATAGATTTTCATATTATTGAAAGACTTCTTGATCCTAATTATTCGTATATAACTTATTAGTGAAACACACTACTTTTACAATGAATAGTTAAAATAATTCAACCTCAGCTCAACCATTTCACGAATACATTATTGGTTATTTATTACGGGCATTATGTAAATAAATTTATAAACCTTTACTTTAAAAACTTATCATGTGAAGCAACAATTAATTCTTTCGAACTGAAATAGTTGAAGTCATTGAGATGCGGTGAAATTACGATACCAAGCTGTTGGCTTCTTCTGTGCATTTACCTTTGAGATAAAAAGCTATATCCTTCTCTAAGATTTTAGCTATCCTTCCTTGAAAATCATAGAAGTCAGCCTAGACGTATTATCGTGATATCTAAACAAGTATGGATATATTTTTTCTTATGTTGGTTTCAATTTCATAAAATAATTAAAAAGTAAATAAGTGCTTAAACATTTTTAAATGTAACGCTGAGTCACTATTTTTGCTCGCAATTGTAAAGCGTACGAAATTATATTCTCTCGTTAACGGCATTGTATAATGGGTTTTATTACTGGGATCATTACAAGAGAAATACAGCGTTTATTTTAGGTTAAGAGGTTAATTATCTTTTACGAGTACGTACGAGGTGTGTTTAATAAATTAGACCAGTCAAAGCTACAAGCACTCGGTTTTCTTTTTTTACCGATTTCAAAAAAGGGAGAAATAGGTTAGTGAGAGTTGATGGGATCGAGAGGAAAGAAGGAAAGTTGCTAATTTTGGTGGAATATTGTATAATTTGTGAAGTTAAAGATATCCGTTCAAACGTTTCGCATTGCAAAGGCCATTTAAGCACAAATCTTTAGCGATGTGCTTTGGCATACAAAGTGCATGAAAGAGATCTAGACGGATGATTTTAGTGCGATGCCAGGTTCTATGCTGTCATCAAAATTATGCACTATCCTTTAAAGAGAAAAATTGAGGAATTTATTAAGAAATAAGAGTATTTTTAAACTAGTAGTCTTATGACTTATTTTGAAATAGCCTCCTGGTTATTACCCGATTTCGCAATATCGGGTAATAACTGAATGCAATAAAAAGTATCTTCATGCCCATATACCTGAAGACAAAAGCAAAGGGCACAACCAGGGCACCCACAAATATATCTTTGCGCCCCCGAAGAGGTAGGCAGAGGCACAACCAGGGCACTCACGACTAGACACTGAGTCCCACAATGTGATAGGTGGCAAACCTATCGCCAATCGGGCACATATCCAATCCCGAGCAACTTTTTTTGATCAGAAAATTGAAAAAACCCAATTTTCTTTTTGTTGCTCGACCCGAGAATCGAACCGGGGACCTCATGCAGTCAAGTCTGATAACTCAACCGCTATACCACAGAGGCGATAACCACCCACGACTTGCCGAAGACCCGCAATGTGATGATAGATGGCAAGACTATCGCCAACCGCGCAACGTTATTTTTATAAGAAAATTTAAAATAGGTATTATTCTTTCTTTTGTTGCTCGACCTGGGAATCAAACTCACGACCTTTAAGTAACTTAATGCAAATTAATCAAACTTGCTTCTCGTCCTGGCAAATGCTTACGTACATGCCGAAAACTAGAATGAGGGTATATTCTTAAAGTTTTTTGTACGTAAGTCGATTTCTCAGTCATATTGAAACGATTTTGAAAATTCTTTTTTAGATTAAGATACAATCCCAAGAAAATTAGGGGAAACCCACAACATTTTGTATACCAATATCGTATTAAAATTGAAATCTATTTTTGGTAGTTTGAATTTTATTTAAATTATTTATGTTGATACTCATACATCTTCCTTTAGGAAGGTATTATGCTAACAAAATTAATCTATTTGTTTTGTTTATTGTATATACAAAGAGTAACTTAAAATGTGTGCAGCAGTTTTTTTAATCTTTAACCTAGGCAATGTTATGGTGTCAATGATATGCCGACCTCTTACTTGCATTTTTGAAATCAGTAATTATCTTTCAAAAAGCTGTCATCAAATTCATGCATTCGGGGTAGAATAGTATAAAATAGAGAAGTAGCAAACAATAAAATGGCTCACTTCATAAATAGCACTTGATCATTTTTACGATACACTTTAATTAGCACTTAATTTTCAACTTAATCCAACCAGTTCACTTTAATGGCATTTTAGGACTTTACAACTGACTGAAAATATCTATATAATTTCTACGTTCAGCTACGCAGTGTTAAAAGTGTATTTTTATGTGTCTATATTATGGAAAAGTACAACTGTTGCTCACGGCTTGTGTATAAAATGAAGTTCAGAGCACCAACGACAAAAACATACTTTTTTCAGCGTTGGTCCAGGTCGATAGAGTAAAACAAACCGTCTGCCTCTCTGCCAGACAGCTTGTAAGAGGCAAGCAGTTAAACAAGTCATCGCCAACAAAATCACTGGAATTAGAGTATTGTGCAGCAACTTATCTAAGTGGATCCGCCGCCTTACATATTCCTGTCGCCATAATTACTCTGTCATGTTCCGGTCTGGAGGGCAGGGTAGCCGGTAGACTTGTATAATTGGCCTTATATTCCGGCTACAGGTCAGCGACGCACTTATAACATTTATGAAAATGAAAATTATTTATTTTCAGAATATTATATCTATCAAAAGTTGTTATAAAGATATTTAAGCATACAACATATTCTACCACATTTTGTTGTGCACATATTTAATTAAATTTAAAGAAATTACATGTTTATATACTTTTTAACATTTAAATCACAGCACTTATTTATATTTTTAATGAATATTTTATTTATTTGTATGATTATGTGTTATTACTGTTTTATTTATGGTGTATAGACCACAATAGTCTATTACCATAAGGAAATTGTTCACTGAGCCCTAATTAAAAAAACTTGTTTTACAAAATAAAATGTGTTTAAACTTTAACCAAAAAATCCACATTGGTCTCTCACAAAGTCCTAATTATTCACAGGATTTGTGATCAAAAGAACAAAAGATAAATTAGGGCTTTCTCATTAACATGCAGACGCAGAATGACCGTATCTGAATACGAATGAAAGCGCTTTTATCGCCTTCTAGGGATCCGTAATAAAATAAAAGTAAAAAATCAAAATATAATTAATGGAATGCGATCCCTAAAGGAAAATCTTTAGATAATCTTGTATCCCTTTCACTCTACTGATTTACTTATAACTATCCTTTTCCTAGACTTAAAGCAATAAAATGTACATAATATATACGTACCCATATCTTGCAAGAAGTGCCTTGCGCACGCAGTGTCATGTGCCAAATGTTACGGTCCTTAAAGAACTGCCTGACTCCCTTTAGATTCATTATTCTTTTTAACCGAGTTCAACAAAACGAGGAGGTTTTCAATTCGGCCGTTATAGTTTTTTTATGTATGTACACCAATTTATACTAGGTTTCTGAACCCATTTACGTAATTCTTTTTTTATTTAATGCGAAATAGTTTCGAATTGGTCCCATAAAAAATGATTCAAGTAGGCCCGTTTTTTTATTTTATGAGAATTTTTTATCAACTCCCACTTAACCCGATGTTTATTTTTATTAAATTAAATCATATAATCAATAAACTAAAAAGTATTAAATTAAAATAACTACGCTAACAAAATCCAACTTCAATACTAGAAAGTAAAAAATAAAAAGATTCAATATTAATTATATACTACCCATTATATAAATGTGCTGTTTACTAATAGGTTTGAAGTCGGTGCCAAGCGTTAGTCTAATAATATTAAGTAATTTTCGAAGACTCTTGACACCACCTTCGAATTAAATCCGAGCGATCGATTGTGAAATGTTAAATGTATATAAAAATGTATATTTGAAGTACATTAGTGTAAAATAAATTCTTTGTGCATATTAAGTATATTTTTATGTTATTACCATTGAGTTTCCCTTTCGAATATCATGTCAGAGCTTAAACTTTCATGCCCACCACTTTGATGCAAGGCGATCCTCTACCGAAAGAAAGAAAGAAAGAAAGAAAGAAAGAAAGAAAGAAAGAAAGAAAGAAAGAAAGACAGAAAGAAAGACAGAAAGAAAGAAGGAAAGAAATAAAAAGGGAAATAGAGAAAGAAAGAAAGAAAGAAAGACAGACAGAAAGAAAGAAGGAAAGAAATAAAAAAGGAAATAGAGAAAGAAAGAAAGAAAGAAAATAATTTTATTTGCGGAATATGCGTCAATATCAATGCGAGCAATATCAATAGTTTTCAACCTCGTACAATAGTTAATACCAGTGTGGGGGTATTTTCAAACGTACAGAACAAAGAAGTTATAAGAAAAGAGCGTTCGTACTTCTGATTGGTAGTCAAGTTATCTGTGGTATTCCAGATGTCATGGATGCTGATGATCGTACCGGCACGAATTACTTACGAGCAGGTAATACATATGCTTTCTGCTATGAAAGAATAAAACAATGTGAAGAGTTAAATAATATTAAAAGAACAATAAAAAATAAAAAAAGGTTGTTCTCCTATGTGGTCTAGCGGTCCAAGAGTTGGACCCTACTTCACGAGGTCCCGGCTTTGATGGTCAGGTAACAAAAAGAAAATACGGTTCTTCCAATTTTCCAATCAAAAAAATGTTGCCCGGTTTGGCGATAGGCTTGCCACCATCGACCATACATCCCAATAAACGCCTATTCTCTATAATTTTGTTTCAAAACAATTCTGGCAAATAGCTGCGGTGCGGGGAAGTGAGGAACTGCTTTCTTATTGGCCCTTGCAATGACAACACGTCATATTCATAAACAGATATGTAAGATTAGGGATGAGACATATTTAATACGAAAAAATATATTTTATCGATATGCCTTTTATTTTGTGAAGTACGACATTGTAACGGATTATATCGCATTTT
>NJDC01002362.1:52051-73894 GCA_002245475.1 Calephelis virginiensis
ATATCATGTCAGAGCTTAAACTTTCATGCCCACCACTTTGATGCAAGGCGATCCTCTACCGAAAGAAAGAAAGAAAGAAAGAAAGAAAGAAAGAAAGAAGGAAAGAAGGAAAGAAAGAAAGAAAGAAAGAAAGAAAGAAAGAAAGAAAGAAAGAAAGAAAGAAAGAAGGAAAGAAAGAAAGAAAGAAAGAAAGAAGGAAATAGAGAAAGAAAGAAAGAAAGAAAGAAAATAAATTTATTTGCGGAATATGCGTCAATATCAATGCGAGCAATATCAATGGTTTTCCAACCTCGTACAATAGTTAATACCAGTGTTGGGGTATTTTCAAACGTACAGAACAAAGAAGTTATAAGAAAAGAGCGTTTGTACTTCTGATTGGTAGTCAAGTTATCTGTGGTATTCCTGATGTCATGGATGCTGATGATCGTACCGGCACGAATTACTTACGAGCAAGTAATACATATGCTTTCTGCTATAAAAGAGTAAAACAATGTGAAGAGTTAAATAATATTAAAAGAACAATAAAAAATAAAAAAAGATTGTTCTCCTATGTGGTCTAGCGGTCCAAGTGTTGGACCCTACTTCACGAGGTCCCGGCGTTGATGGTCGGGTAACAAAAAGAAAATACGGTTCTTCCAATTTTCCAATAAAAAAAAATGTTGCCCGGTTTGGCGATAGGCTTGCCACCTATCACATTGTTGGACTTAGTGTCTTCGGCTAGTCGTGAGTGCCCTGGGTGTGCCTCTGCCTACCACCTCGGGCATATGGGCATGAAGATACTCATTTAAATCTGTTTAAACAAATATACATACATTTACTTTTGTATATGGTTTTAAAGAAAATTTATTACTACAAAAATTACAACTAGTTTTAGCTCTTTATTCAGCTGTATCACTGGACTATTATAATGGTAAGAAATATAACAACATTCATATAATATTGCATTTTTACAATAATGGAAGGCAAACAAGCAGACGGATTTCCCGATGGTAAGAAATTCACGCCGCTTAGAGACACCAAAGGTGGTAATAGTGCGTTGCCAACCTGACGCCGGGATTTTAGATCTCGAGCAAAAGTAAATTTACCGGCTACCTAGCCCTCCGAACCGGAACCACGTCATCGGCAAGCGCTGGACGTTATGGTGGCAGGAATAGGTAAGGCGGTGGTACCAATATGGGCGAGTCGCTGTAAAACTCTACCACCTAGTAGGATGTCACGGTGTTAATGACGTTAAGCCTATGCTTGTCTTTTACGAGCTGCCTGACAGAAAAGCAAACGGTCTATTTTGTGAAGGAGTCCGGACCAACACGGGGGAAATAATTTCACCCGGTCACGGATAGTTTTATAAACGGATACGAAATTCGGATATCCCATTGTTTACGCTACTTTTGCGGATTAACCATCCTTGTGTTTCACATTCCCAATAACGTAATAAAGATCCCTTTTTTATTTCAGTTTATCGGATTACCGACCCTTCAGAGGATGACGTAAAGTTTTGACCAAAAATAAAATGTTTTTTTCAAGATATTCTTAAAACGATTTACTTGTTATTTATATTTTAAACTTAATTCATATATTACCAGCTGTTTCCTACAAAATTTCACCCCTTTATATTGCTTCTGGAATTGATTTTTTTAAGAATTATATATGTTTGAACTTTGTCAAGTTCAAATATAAGCTATTTAAAAAAAAAATAACCACATTCATATAAAATTTTATCAAAATCTGTGAGAATCGGTTAGAAGTGAAAGCTAGAAAAGAGACAGAGTTTCGTATTTATATCATTAGTTTGGAAAGTATAGAAGTATGAATTATTTCTTATAATGGTTAAAAAAAAACAAATTGTATTTGGTTTGAGCCCTTTACCTCGGTTGTAAATTACATCGTTAAGATGAGAGTGAGTGTAAAAAAAGTGGTAAAAATTACAAATTGAACTCAATAACGGTAAAACATTATTTTTATCACTCAAAATTTATATATCGCCTCTGTGGTCTAGCGGTTCGGGTGTTGGACTTGACTGCATGAGGTCCTGGGTTCGAATCCCGCGTCGGCCAACATAAAGAAAATTGGATTTTTCTAATTTTCTAATTAAAAAAAAAATGTTGGTCAGGATTGGAAATACGCCCGGTTGGCGATAGGCTTGCCACCTATCCCATTGTGGGACTTAGTGTCTTCGGCTAGTCGTGGGTGCCTTGGTTGTACCTCTGCCTACCTCTTCGGGAATATGGGCGTGAAGATACTTCTAAAATTTATATATCTTTATTGGATTTTATACCGAATTAAAATTTCTATGACATTGATAATAATTATCAATTTAGTGCTAGACCAGGACCACCCACATCTTCGTCAAATTGTTAAAGATTTAAGATCCTCAAGCGCTACTTCAAAAAAGTAGGAATGATGTATTGTTATGTTGTTTATATTGTCTATGAAGTACTTACGATTCCTACCAAAATGAGAAAAAAGCTGACTAAAATCTAAGTTAGACAGAACGAAAGCATCCCGTGTATAGAGTTTTTGGAATTGAATAAACATTACAATACAATAACTATTTATTGTGCACCAAATACAGAGAAATTACAAATACATCAAATAAAACTTAAATTATAACATACACAAAGGTGGTCTTTTCGCGTCAGCGATCTCTTCCAGGCAACCCTCGAGTATGGAACAAGATTTAGCGAGATACTGTGTAATGGTGCTCTTAAAAATATAAAAATGCATCTAATACTAGACAAAATAAATCTTTCTGAAAGCAGAAGCCTGTTTTAATTATAGATATTAGAATTTAGAACAACCAATAAAAGTCAAATGCAATCTTAATCACAGTGGACGTAGAAAGTGACGCTTTTACATACTTTTGAAAATATCACTATTTGGAGCTCTCCTGATATCTACGGGGAGAGAATCACAAAGCTTCACTGCTTGCGAGGTAAAAGAACAGCTATAGTTACAAGTGTGACGAGAAGGAACTTGAAGAGTATAATTATCACTGGACCTGAGGAATTTTACCTTTATTAAAACTTAAATCTCTTCTTTAAGTACTATTTACTTATGGTAAATTTATGCGCTATTAGACGTGAAATAACTCTCATTTTGTTCACCAGAAAACCAAATCCACGACTACGCCGTTGTATTTAGAGATGAGCACTCACGTCTACGCTGTTGTTGTAATATAGAAAAATAAATTAATAATAATAATTAATAATAATTTATAATATTGTTATCTTTAGATCAGAGGTTCCCAAACTTATTTCATGTAACGCCCACTTTGAAAATCAGTTGTTTTGTAGCGCCCCCCCCCTCGTTTTTTTCTTGTCAATAACCTCAATAACATATTTGTTGCGCCTAGTTTAAAAAAAAATATTTTTTTCAAGATTTATACCGCCCCCCTCTAGGCTTCCAGCGCCCACAAGGGGGCGTTATCGCCCACTTTGGGAAAGGCTGCTTTAGATAAAAAAAATATCGAGAACACTTGAATTGTATAGAAAAACTCACTCACATCTTCTTCTCTTATCAGTCGCGTTATTAAAACTGCAGAGTACATTTAAACTAACAATCTGCGACATAACAATCTGCTACTGTTATCCGTTTGTTAACTTAAGCTGGGTTCCTATAATCAACGAACCGTAACTCGTTAGTATAACCACTGGTAGTTTACTGGTAGTTTACCTAAAAGTGATGAAGTGTTGCTCATAGTTACATAAAATATTTCCAGTTAACAGTCAGTAACATACGACCGTAGGTAAGTTTCTTACTATTCATACAAAAAACTAACATTCGTTAGCAAAACGACTCTGTTCTTGAATATAGGAACTGGGCATTAGCCATTATGCTAAGAAAAGCCAATTCCTGATTTCTGTGGGATTAAAAATTGTAGAAATTAACAGACGAATATCGCATAAATCTGAGATTGTCCTTCGTTAAATATAACAACGTTTCTTCAACTCTTGACTTTAAATACAAGACACAACAAGCAAATTCTAATACCCTTTCAACCAATCAGACATTTCGTGAAACAATTCTCGTTTTGTTCCTTAGAATGTCAAATTTACGACGACTCAGTTATAAACAGAATACGATAATAAAACAAGAGATGTCGTTCCTGTCTACGCTGTTGTAACGGTCTCAAAGGTCAAAAGACATCAAACCTTTACAATTTGAAAGATAACAAAGTAATTTACAAAGCAGATAGCCTTGTGTTGACTCCGGGATTCTTAAAAGAATATAGGCCGAGTACAGTTTTGAATAGAAAAGAATAGAAAATATTTTATTTCACGTTAACTTTACAAGGGGCACTAGAGAAGAGACAGCGAGCGTGAGCTCGCTTTTTGCTAACACCGTAACTATGACTCGCCAGGATTAGTAGTGCCACCTTACTTATTCCTGCCGCCATAAATTCAGTGCTCGTTACTATCGTGATCAGGTTTAGAGGCTAGAATAGTCAGTAAACTAACTTGTTTTCACAAGATGTTAAGGGCAACACCCTACTTTGTACCACTGAGATATTAAGACTAATATCAAAATAAACTTAATGTAAATGTAGGGAAATTTCGGTAAGATCGAGAGAAAAGATGGACGCTTTTCATGGTCATTAACATTTTGCATACATGTTGAATGAAATCAGAAAATTTTGGTAGCATTTTATACGATTTTAATCAACTTTGAAATAAGGAAGAGGTTATAATATGTTCTACTCCTACATTGCTCTATGTATGTTATTCTATTCTCTATAATTTTGACCGAGTAATGCCAAAATGTACCAACTGCATAAAGTTGATTTCGAGAAAACGGCGTCTAATGTTAGATTTGTTATTACACGTGGTTCTACTATCCTTATGAATTTATTATTATTATCAGTATATGTCTGAAAATATTTTAATAAATTCATTGTCCCAAAATCATTTGGTATTTTTTTAAATTATCATGGGTTCACAACGTTATGTTTTTTGGATCATTATAGCAGAATAATTCTTTTAGACCTAGTCCTTATGTCTGGCTTGGTTCATAGAATTGTTTATGTGTCAAATGTAAATGTAAGGTTGTTTTGTGCTGAGTAGTAATATAGCACATTCTGATCAATTTGGTGCCAATAATTCATTTTTTGACAATTTTTGGGTTGGTATAATTTGAATAAATTTTAAAGAAAGAAAAAATTTCGCCCCAGACAGGATTTGAACCTGTAACCCTTCGTCTCAAGCCGACGAATGCTCTAACCAATTGAGCTACTGAGGATTCAAGTTCAAGGAGTGAAGTCTATAGGACATACCTACTACTACTACCCGCGTTAACGGGTTAGAAAGGAATTAAAAATTTCGCCACGGGACTTGAATCCTCAGTAGCTCAATTGGTTAGAGCATTCGTCGGCTTGAGACGAAGGGTTACAGGTTCAAATCCTGTCTGGGGCGAAATTTTTTCTTTCTTTAAAATTTATAGAAATTTATCCCAAGCACAGGGCAAGTGCTAAAAATAAAAATACGTTGGTATAATTTGAGCTAACTCGGTCCATTTCTAAATCGATTTTAGAAATTATTTTTTGATTTGAGGACTCCTTAATGTACATGATTTTATTTGAGGTGTTACCACTGCCACCAAATCTGCATTTGATTATGGAATCCCAGGAAAATCGGAAAATGCTTATTTTTTGTATACTTAGATTATTTACTTAAAATAGAAGTTGGTGTTTTGAAGTTTTACTAACCTTAATATATGTTTAGTTATGCATGATTAAAATATTCATTAAAACAAGAGTGTGTTTACTTATCTATGCATGTAAGAAGTTATACTTCTTTACTGTTACGATCCAAAAATAACAAATAACTATACTAGTAGCACTTTTTACAAAACCTATGAAAAATTTTAGCAAATAACTTCAGACTGGTGTTTTTATCTGCCGGTACTACATATTTTTTCCAAGAGTACCAAAACAAGTATAACTTTAAAAATTATATATTATGTGATTTCTTGGTGCCGCCAAAACTCACTTGATGAGCTTCAGTAAAGATGCCACCGTTTTACCTCGGAACCTGACATGATTGATTCAAATTACTTATAGCTTATTTTGAATTATTTTAACAAAATTTTGTCATATCGGAAATGAACGATTTTTTCATTCTTTTTTTTACGATAATGGTAGGCAAACAAGCAGACGAAATTCCTGATGATAATAAATTCACGCCGCCTAGAGACACCAAAGGTGGTAATGGTGCGTTGCCAACCTGAGCCCGGAATGTTAGACCCCGAGCAAAAGTAAGTTTACCGGGTACCTACCCTCCGAACCGGAACACGTCAACAGCAAGCATTGGACGTTATGGCGACAGGAATAGGTAAGGCAAAGGTACCAATGTCATGTTGTTGTCATGTGTTAGTGACAGTAAGCTTAAACTCGCCTTTTACGAGCTGCCTGGCAGGAAGGCAGATGATCTATTCTGCAAAGGAGCCCGAACCAACACTTTATCGTGAAATGAAAAATTACAAAAATGAGACACTATTTTGCTTTTAATATAATGTTTAATTCGTATACCTTGTGTTCAAAAAGGCAGTGTTAATGCTTCGGAGCGATTTCTGCCACATCATAACGTTATAATCTCTTATGTGTATTTTCACAGTCAAAAACCTTTCAAATCTCATAAAAAATGTACTAGCGTCACAGGAGTCTATATAAATGTAGAATATTTTTACAACAATACAAATAAAACGAACAAATAAACATAAAATATAAAATATGTTTATTTTATACAAGGATGCAGGTGAAAATAAGTTCCAATTTAAAACGATTACAAGAAACACAATGCGAATGTGGATGAATGTAGGTACCCGGTGAGACCTAGGTTAACATTCCACCATCAAATCGCTAGGGTAATCAGAGAGTTAAAAGGGTATTGAATGTGGAAGATGCCAGCCAGAATCTTAAGATTTGGCACTCGATACTCTCTGGTAAGAAACTTGGCGTGACGTTATGTATGTAAGTAATATGTGTATTATGACGCCTCACAGGGATGAAAATTGAAATATTTTCTTTGCTGGGCAACGTTTGCCATTTGGCGACCGAAGTACAACTGAGAAATATTCTTTCTTTCTGAAAATAATTAATCTATAGCCAACCTCGCGGTTTTTAAAGCTTCACTGGGCTTTGTGAGCCGGGCAAAGTGCTCAGCCCAAAAAAGGTAGGAGAATAATTTTAATTTGTGTACATTATACTAACTGGACGTATAAATTGTAACATCGCGATGTAGGATTTGTTAAAAATAGTGTACGTTGCGCTCATAGTTTTAGAGTCGAATATTGCGATATAGCAATCAACGCTAGGGCACAGCGCATAAAACTAAGTAATTTCCTCAAGGCATAGTCAAAGAATTATGACTATTTTGACATTTATGAATAAGCCTCTTAACATTTTGAGAGACATTAAATAAGCTCTTTTGTTAGGCCTAGCTTTTGTCTTCAACTTTGTATCCTTTGTAATACATACAGTTTAGTTTATTTAAATATGTTTTAACTACCTCGTTGATCAAAGGATCAGAGGGTACATAACACTATCGGATATAAATCGCAAACTCGAGACTCATTCCCGACAGATGCAGCCCTTTATATATTATTTAGTTTGCTGTATTTCTAGATACTGGTGTATATTAAATTCGTTTTAATATCCACAATAGTAATTATACTTATTAGTATCGATGCCTACCGAAAACATAAATTACCCGAAAATATTTATTCGATATTATTATCCACCCAAGAAAAACATAAAGTTAAAGTTTGAAGTGTCTTTGTGTGTCTGTTTGTGGCATCATAGCTTTTGTACAGATAGACCGATTTTCATGCGATTTTTCGTTTTAGTTTCGTCATGTGAATGAAAGTCATTTTCGTCTACGTACGCTACGGGAGCAAAATTATTTTCATTCACATTTCATGTAGGGTTTGTCAGTGATTATTTAAAAAAATAAAATAACTTGTCATTTGTTGACTTGGCTTTAGCTGCCATATCAGTTTTCAAATTAGCCTATTTGCTTTAACAAAAAATATATCCGATTCTTCCGTGTAAGTCAGACCAATATAGGATCAACTCTTTCCTACCAAGTAGTGCCGATTTGCTTCTCAGTTTGTTTATCGCTCAGTTGGTAGAGTTTGGTGTTAACTCGCCAGACCTTATACCATAACATGACTTATTTGTACCGCTTTAGTACACAGAGTTTACCGCTGTTGTGTTCCGAGCTAAATAACAAGATACGTAAGAAAAATACTTTATTAAAAGAACTAACATCCCATCGTCAACCTGGAAACGCAATTTTTATTGAATTATGCGTTACTTTGCATAAATCCAATGTCAAAGATTGGGTTTCGCAGAATTAGCAAAATAAAGACATTTTCTATATATTTAAGTAACTACCAAAAGTAACGTAGGTTGCAAATGTCATGGTATAAAAATGTTTTTCCAGTCACTGGTATATGTTGCTAATAATAGTCCACCAAGCCTCGATAAACTATATGGTACATTACTCTGCTTCGAGATAAGAATAGCACATGTAGGTATCATCAATTTCAAATGTCCACTACGATATAACGACATATAGATTATGTGGAAAATAGGTGCCAAGTTATATTGTGAATACTACAATTAATTAATTGTGCGTATGATAATTAAGCGCCGTAAAACTGCAAAAACCGACTGCAATTATTTCATTGGCTACCATGTCGCGATTTCATAATTTTTTTTTCAAAATATAGCAAACAATGAGATCGGCAAGAAAAAAAAAGAAATGTGGCACTCGGAAACTGCCGCGATAAAGCTATTGCATAAGCAGGTATGAGTCACCAGATTGCGGGGCAAAGAGGGGGATTACGCATGCGCAGTAACGCCGATACAAACAATGCCACCTATAGGCGAGTTGCTGAAACAAGCGTGATCAAAAAGTCATTAAAAATTCTGCTATTCATCGATAGATGGCAAAACTAAAAAGTATCATCGCTGTGCTAGGTTATTTTCGTTACGGAATTTCTGGATTCGGTGTCCGCGCTCAAGGCCCGCGATAGAAGCTATAGAAAACTAATATGGGACTACCTCGGAATCATGATCTATCTTTTTAAAGAAGAACGAATATTTCAAAAAAACAAACAGTCGAATTGCAAACTTCCTTCTTTGTTGGAGGTTGACTTGAACAGTGCCCTTCAGCCCAAAAGAGATGCAAATTTCTATACATAAATAATTGTCGCTTGTAGCAACTACTGGCAATCAGTAGATTTATATCTCATATATCATAGATCTTCGTATTTCTGGGATTCAAGAAAATAAAATGATCCTCTCAGTGGTCTAGCGGTCTGGCAACGGACTTGATTTCTCGGAGTCTCGGGTTCGATCCCCGGGTCGGGCAACAAAAAAAATAGAAAATTTGTATTTTCAATTTTCTTTTAAAAATAACAGACTAGGAATGACTATGTTCCCGATTGGCGATAGACTTGCCACCTATCAGATTGTGGAACTTGGTATCTTTGACTAGTCGTGGGTATCTCATTATGCCTCTATTTTTTTTTGGAAAATGACTGATGTGTTGCCAACCTCGCGGTTTTTACGACTTCAACGGGCCTTGACATCATTAATTAGATGGATTGGACTGTTTTCTATGGAGACCGCACCTTTATTTGTTGCTGCGTTCTGGTTACTGGGTGGACTTCATGGATAAGTAGTGGCTTGTCGCTTGGAGAGCCGGGCGCAAGAGAGATATTTGTCGTAGAGACCGGTGGCAACGGTGTAGTGTAGTGTTTTGAGAGTTTGTGTTTAGCTTGCGTTTGCCGCAGTTATTGTATCCGGAGGATTTGAGACGTGACGGGGTCTTCCAAATTTGGTGGGCACGTTTACGGCCGGTGTGTAGTCACACGGCCTCTACCTACCTCTTCAGGAATATGGACGTGAAGATACTTTACTTTAGTTTACTTTAAATCAAGATCGTGCTGATGGTTTTTAGTTATACTTATTAATGGCTATTGTGATTCATTTTGTCGTCATTGGTCAATTTAACTGAATAGCGATCTAATGCTTAATTTGTTTAATACGTTTATCGTCTGGTCGTATTTCCCCATAATGCCATAACGAATAGCAAAATACGAAAAAATATGAGTCTGTGCTCAGAAGTGCCAAACCTATCCCAATCACTTTTCTAAAGTAACCTCAATAGACACATTTATAAGGTTTCATCACACGTCTACAAAAACAACAACAAAATATTTTCTAAGAAAACAAGATAATCCTAAGGAGAAAATAATAAAAACCTGTTATAACATTCCCGTAGCTTTGTCAGCTACGAATATTGCTACGACGTAGACATATTGCGAGCCTCGTAGCTACATTGTAGCTTAGAAGCTTTTTGCAACCATGTTATTAGGTTTTGTAAAACATTTAGAAAGGAAATATTTATTTCACATAATATACAATTCAAGCGGTTTTTTTTAAACAAGTCTACAATATAATTCTAAAAGCTACCGACGGATCGGGACGCTAATGACTGGGGATATATGGTGAAAAAAGCTTAGTAAGCTAATATTTCTTACGTTTCCTACAAATTTATAAAAACATTTTAATTTTATGGTCATATCAATTTAACAAAAATGCTACTGGAAACAATTTTCCAATTCTCACTATCAACATGTTGTAAAATTAAATCATTACAATTACTTCTATTGATCGTAATTATATATTATTTGCATAATATGTAAATACATTATACATTTTACAAGTTTTTATATTTTTTTTTTATGAAACAAGCAGGTATTTTTTTATTGCTGATCAGTTTGCAAAAGATTGTAGACACCATAGATTTTACTGGTGCTATTTCATGATTCATGCACGATAATATTATGGCGGCATACATTATTATAACAGAATCCTGAAAATGCTTTTAGAAGCGATATCGATAGGTTTAAAATAATAAATTACGCATTATTGAAAAGAATACAAGAGATTTATATTTAACGTACTCACAAAATAAATACCCATTTAGTTTGTCACAATTTGTTCAACATTAGCTGATGCATGCAGAAAAAGAAATAAATTTAAATCAAAAAGCACACATTTTATGCTGCCAAATATCGAATTGGTAAAAAAACTGATAGCTGGTATACCAGTGACATTTATGTATATATTTTTAATTTATATTTGTATATATGCAATATATTTTTTTTTATTTATTTCTTCTTTTTTGCACAAGACGAAAGTAAGATTGGGTGCGATGGGGTAGGCATGTCCGACATTTAAGAGGGTCTTTTAAAATAAAGCATTAAAAAATATCTGACTGTAAGGGACTAAGCATAAAAAATTCTATATATATATATATATATATATATTTGGAATTATATCTGTACTCCCTACCATTGCAATGGTGTAAACCCATAGATTGTTGGATACGTCGGCATTTTTAAGTCGGAGAGCAAAATAAAAAAGCATTTCTACCTGATATAACTTTGTTTAAACCTTAGGTTATGTGTAGAGAAACATACACTAGTACTTTGAAACAAACTTTTAAAACTTGCTCTATCAAGCTTACAAACCACTAAACAACAAGAGGATATTGTATCGAGGCTCTATCTCAGTATCATAACCAACTAACCTAATAATAGACGTATAGACAAGTTTAGCTCTCAAACTACAAACGATGGTTTTTTAACATTTTTTTGAGTATTATGCAATTTACAGCGCCTTAGAATATTTTATATTGTAAAAAACGATGTTTTACGCGTATTTATACTTATCTTATAGTAAAAGATCTGAACCTATACCAAGCTGATTATATTTCACTATAAATTTAGTATATTAGAAATCATTAAAAATGAGTTGCTAAAAAAAATCCTGAAAAGATTTTTAAAATAACAAGAAAAAAATGAAGTAATTCTAATTTTTTTTTAAAAATGTTGCTCGAGATTGGAAATGTGCTCAGTTGGCGATAGGCTTGCCATCTATCACATTGCGGGACTTAGTGTCTTCTGCTAGTCGTGGGTGCCCTATGCCCTATGCCCAAGCAACCCTATGTTGATATATTTTTTCTATTATCCAATCCCGTGAAAGTAATTGGCGTTGACATATCAGTTTATATCTGGCAATCCAAATAAATCACAGTTGACCCAACTTCTGCACATTCTCTATGTCCTATACTTTATGACGATATAAAATTTTCTTTTTCTCTTAATATTGCACCACTTAATGAAAAAAACATTTATTTAAATAAAAAATATTATGTCCAGGATTTGTAGGCAACCCGTTTGTAATATATTTTCTGATACACGAAACTTAGTTGTAGGTCCCCTAAGATCGGATCTTAGACTATAATTATAGCGTATAATATATGTTTGTGAAATTTCAAAAGTGGTTGAAATGAAATTAGCATATAAATATTTATACCTTTGGGAAATATGCAGTTATCTTTACATTTAATACGTAGATAAAACACGGCTATTATTTTAAACTCAAGACAAATGCGCCCTTCTTACTTATTTTCTTATTTTTAATATTCAGCCGTTACAATGAAACTAGTTGATAAACTTCTTTAGCTGACTATTGTAGAAAAGTTCCTGCAAACATCAAAAAAGAGTTTTAAGTTTGTCCGAAGTGACACAACCCACGACTAGCCGAAGACACTAAATACCGCAACAAGGTAGGTGGCACGCCTATTTCTAACTAGACACATGTCCAATCCCGGGTCAACATTTTTATTAGAAATTTGAAAAAACAAATTTTCTATTTTTTTTGTCTGACCCGGGGATCGAATCCGGGACCTGAAGAAGTCAAGTCTGAAGCTAGACCGCAAGAACACAAAGGTAATATAGTATCGACAGATTTAAAAAAAACCCCTATTGATTTTCAAGTGAACTTTTAAACTTAATGTTCTTACCTTACAAAGCACTAACAAATAAGATAATGTTGTATAACAAAACTTGTAGAGCCTCAGCACAGACTAGAATTACGGACTAACCTAATAACAGAGCTCCAAACAAGTTTAGCTCTCCAACTACAAACGAGGGTAGTTGATAACTTTATATGGAATTTGTTATGCGATTTAAAGCACTGCATAAACAATAATAATAAAACTAACCAACGTCATCAGCTTAGCCACAGCTTACATGTTCAACCATTTTCCAAAAAGAGGTCACAATTCAATTGGTGTTCTCTAAATTCAAAACTTTTTTCTTCAGGAACTTATTTTTCCAACCCGGAATCACAAAAAAAAATGGAAACAGGTCAGTTCCACTTTAATTTTAATCTTTATTCAAAATACATGCATACTATTTATCTTATTATACAATTGCTTATATTGATATAACACTCAAAAACCGATTCCACCTTTTTCATTCAAGTCGCCATATTTTGATAATTATTTTTTCAGATCGCAGATTAATGATTCCTAGATGACTTGACATACATTTTAATAACATCGTATTAATTGTAGGAAGGTAGTGGTCAATCATGAGGACATCAACATAATATACAAAAATTTATGCATTATTATATATAACACAAAAACCAAAACTCATGATAAAATTAATATGAAATAGTCTCTGAATTTCTACCTACATTTTTAAAAAAATAAATGGCCGAGTAATCGCGTAACAAACATACATAAGTAAAATATTAAAAAAGTGTGTGTGTCTCAACTACGACGCATGATTGGAGTTTACTCCTTACGAACGATAATTAATTATGATATATATCGAATAGAAAAAAAGGGTAAATGAACGCATCTGCTAAAATGATAAGAGAAGCAAACATATATCTGTAATTATTCGGATTATTTATATTACTTCAATAAAGCGCATTACATAAAATATGTTACAAAATAATATAGATAACAAGTCGACTGCGTTTAAAATTATTCGACTAATGTCAATGTCATACGTAACTCGACTGTGACCGGTGGCGGAGCCGAATGCTGACCCGCTCGGGGCGACTCGACTTTCGTTCGGGTGAGATCGTCAGTCCTGAAGGAGAAAAAAGTACTGAAGGACTGAAGCGGTACGACTTACATATGTTTGTCTCTTTCTACGTAACGCATCAACTTTTCGTGTTACACTTGATTTTACTCCTCATAAAATTTCCGTGCCGGGCCTTATTATTTAAATCGTTTCTTAAGGAGTAAACTCCAAAACTAAAAGAAAATACGTCAAAATGAGAACCTCCTGTTTTTTATTTCGATTAAATACTAAACAACTAATCTTATTTTTTATTATAAGGGAGACGAAGATGCTTAATTTGCAGTTACTACAAAGTCATGGAGAAATTTTAAACTCTGTGGATAAATGATACAAACAATCATAAGCGAGACGCGTGCCTCGATACAGTTTTTACACATAACGGAGGTGGCTAAGCATGGTACAAAGTATCCTATATCCCATATCTAGCGCAACTTAATTATTGTCCCCCTTGGGTTCCCATAATTAAGGTTACACTGAACCGCCTTACAAAATTAATAAAGGTGTCTGTTGAACTAAACACTGACGGTAATTCTGCTGAGCACCAGCTAAACTCATGTTAAAGAATGCTCTATTTTTCCAATGATACAAGAAGGAAATGAATGGAACATTTGAGACATATCAGGTTAGTTCGGACGTGCCAAATCGTAATTTTAATCATAGTTTTTCAAGGAATAGATTAAAAATCCGTAGAAATGTCATGTACAAACTAATTAGACAAAACTAGACGTGTTTTTTCTCTTCCTATTACAAATTTAGAAAAAAGGCAGCGAAAACTTAAAATTAGTTTGAAGAGTGCTAAACAAAGTAATCACCTGGTCAAGCATGATATTTATTAGCCAATTTATAACATACTTCACATGCATGACATAACAGCATATTATTGGTTAAAAATCTGTCACTGTGTGTTTAGTGAAACATGCATTTAACGTGTGTTTAAATTTTAAACCCTAATTTTTGACTGAGCCTCCGGGAGGCTCCTTGGAACATTTCGGCAATCGTATTAAATACCGAATTTAGTGCAAATAAGTTCAGTGTATACAAGTTCAATTATCAGTTTCAACCTCCTTTATGAACAACTACAAGTACTATTAAAATTTACAATAGTCTAATCCCCTGAGAATCCACTTATCCAGAAAAAATATAATTTAATAATAAAATATTTACAAGTACCAACATTTCTATGACAACGAAGTTGACTTTGTCGACAATTGACTTAACTTTAACTTGCGTTTAACGAGTTAAGCGAAAAAAAACAGGCCGTTGGAATTTGAACTCAGTTCAGATTAAACCAAGTTCTACCTAGGTGAAATGCAAACTGCAGTTCTAAACGTAGTTTAGCGAGTTAATCGAGCTTAGCTAAAGTTGACGGTGTTTAAATTCGACGGTGAAATCCAGTCTTAGCAGTTTGCTAACAACGAACTTTGTCACTAAACAAAGTCAAATTATGTAAGAATAATTAGTTTCTACCGGTTTTTCTCTATCCATTGTAGTTATTTATCTGAAAACATAATTTTACTGTATTTTGGTATTGAGCATCCCCTAAACCAGATAAATACTTCACTTACTATTACACTTTAATGTCAGTGCTCACCATATCTGGATCTGGAGGGTAGGACAACTGGTAAACTTTCTGTCTTTGGCCTGATATTTAAACCCCAATTTCTTTTTAATAAGAGAGGGCCGGGAACAAGCACACTCCACTAATGGTTAGAGTCAATCATAGCCCGTAGACACCCATATATATCATAGACTATATGTTTACCAGCTACTATTCACAGCAGAACCTCACAGCTTTATTATATTGTCAGGAATAAGTAAGGCGTTAAATTCTTACCCGGATTTACTGTGCAGAACTCTACCAAACTACATCAACTTAGAAAATCACAATAAACAGCTTTGGTCTATATGGGAAAGCAGAAATCAGAAAAAACCGTTATTCTCATGAACCATGCAAGTGGCACTTGTACACGTTGAATTTTTTATAATCTACCAACGGATCGGATTCGCGGACACGCGCTGAGTAGATCCGGCGAAAAAACTCAGCGGGCTTGTCTTTTTTTTAATGCTAATAGTAATATTATATACTTTTTTTTATGATATTGGAAGGCGAACAAGCAAACGGATTTCCTGATGGTAAGAAATTCACGCCGCCTAGATCCACCAAAGGTGGTAATTTTGCGTTGCCAACCTGAGGCCGGGATGTTAGACCTCATGCAAAAGTAAGTTGATCGGCTACCTTGCCTTCCAAACCGGAACACGTCATGACGTTATGGCGGCAGGAATAGGTAAGGCGGTGGTACCAATCCGGTTGAGTCGCTGCGAAACTTTACCACCTAGAGAGATGTCACGGTGTTAGTGTCGGCAAGCCTATGCTCGCCTTTTACGAGCTGCCTCGCAGATTACATTGCAGGTGACATTGAAACCTCTATCCCCAAGCATGTTCGTCTTCCAAATACTGCCTTCCTAATAACTTTTAAGCCAACTATTTATATTTCTAACTAGTTTAATTACTTATTACCAAACATTTTAAAACTATAATTAAATTTAACCCTGTCTACCATAAAGTACCAATGGTTTTGCTTTTATACATTTTCTCTGTGGTCTAACGGTTCAGTTGTTGGACTTGACTGCATGAGGTCGAGGGTTCGAATCCCGGGTCGGGCAACAAAAAGAAAATTGGGTTTTTCCAATTTTCTAATAAAAAAATGTTTCTCGGGATTGGAAATGCGCCCGGTTGGCGTTAGGCTTGCCACCAATCACATTGTGGGACTTAGTGTCTACGGCTAATCGTGGGTGCCCTGGTTGTGCCTCTGCCTACCCCTTGGGAGATATGGGCGTGAAGATACATTTTTCAAACTAAGTTAAAGGTAGATCTCTAACGACACTGCGCAGCTTATTGTAGAAAATTGTGAGTACCATTTGTGTCTTGCTATGAAGAAACCCCCAAGTTTTAATCATCAAATGTGAAATAGATAAACCAAAACTAGACGATGTACCTCCACTCATCCGGGTAAGGATCTACCACCTAATCTGTTCTTGCTGCTATGATGACAATGTTGTGTTCCAGTTCGGAAGGTAGGATAGCCGGTAGACATAAACATTAGTCTTAATACCCCGACCACAGGACAGCCACGCAACTGTAAAATCAATGGTGTTTATAGGGCAGGGTTGTCTCTTACCATAAGAAGACGACCTGTGTGTTTGTTCGCTGTCTTATCATTCGTGTTTGCTTTATAGTATAATAAAAAAGTAACAAACAAAGCTTGTATAAAATCGTTGAGATGCTTACTCAGTAATATAAGAAGGGATTTTCTGAGATTTCCCTAAGGGCACAAAATTGAGAATGACAGTTTCAACGCCAGCAAGACCGTAGGGACTAACTTTAAATAAGCCTTTAAATGTTTACGTGATTTTAAGCATTTACTTGTTTGTTCTTTCTCTAGTTTATAAATAAAATAGGATTTCTTTCTGCAAATTACAAAAGTTGGTCTTAAACCTAAGGGTTAAAGTTATACGCTTATTGACAGTAAGAAATGACACTAACACATATTATCATTACTTGAACACATTCTCAACTAAATTTTATAAATACTCAGACATCTACCAAACAACTAGACGTTAAGTATCTTCACGTCCATATACCCTAAGAGATAGGTCCCACGACTAGCCGAATACACTAAGTCCCGCAAAGTGATAGCTGGCAAGCCTATCGCCAACCGGGCACATATCCAATTACGAGCAACGTTATTTTTTATAAGAAAATTGGAAAGCACAAAATTGTCCCCGATTGATGCTGTCCTCGGTATCACGGAGAGCTATTCTGTTTTCTAAAATAAGCACCGAATTTATCATTCCAGAGACTAGTTAAATTGAAGATTCTAACTTGACGCAGATAAATACTGTCTTTATACGTGAGTAAAAAGCAAATTTTCTTTAATTTTATTCAGCAAGCAATATATACCTGTCAAAAAATCTTAATCTATATATATTAATACATGAAGCAAAAACTTTGGTTCCCTTTTTACGAAAATTGCGCTGACGCAGGGGCATAAAATTTGGCACACTTAGGGCCACTTGCACGTTCACGGGTTAAGTATTTCACACTGAGTTAGCGTCTAACTAGAGTTAAATTACCTTACATTTGACAGATTAACTCAATAGTAAACGTAACCCGGGAATGTGCAAGTGGCCCTTACAGTTTATGTGTAGGAGAAGTGCAGTACGCTAATATTTTTCAATAATAATTCTTATAAAGTACATTAAATCAATAAATAAAACATTACCCACACTACCATGCATTCGACACACAAACAAATATATTGATGATAACGATAAAAGATCACAGATGGCGCACCATACAGTTTGGAAACAAAATAGTTGGTCTTGAGAAATGAAGATGGTGTTCTTATAAAGAAGATATTAAGGTTTATCAAGGTCGAATTTCGACTAACGGGCGACCACTAGTTCAGAATAAATAACAAATATCCTTTGACAAGTTACACAAATTGAATCTTAGCCCAAACCAAATTTTTTGCTCGTATTACGGGTGTTAGTCACAGATTGCAATACATAGAAATACTTAAATAGATACCAGGATAAATTTAATAAACACCCAGATCCGGAATGCTGACATGTAAATGTTTATCACACAAATGTCTGCCCCCGTCGGGAATCGAACGCAAGCCTCACGTTTTATTATGTAAGATGTGTGTTTGGTACACACATCCAACCACCAAGGTGCCAACATGGCGGTCAAAATGTTTCCATGACGTAACTATGTGGCCCGCACTGTCACATGTTATCAAATGTCATGTAGAGTCATGCTCTTTGGAGTTTTGGCGCCATCGAGAGAAAAAATGGTCGAAGTTTTTTCATAATTATTGAATTTCGTGTTGATATTGAATGCAATTAGTCAATTTTGGTGGCATTTTGTACAATTTTGTTCAGTGAAAGTGCACAAATGAAATAATCATGAAGAAATTAGCGTATCGTGTATTTCCTCGTTGCTGTCAAATCTCATTACATGAGCTTGGGTAAACAGGCCACCGCTTTACCCAAGAGCCTGACATGACTTCCTGACGACTTATGACTGGTAACTAATTAAAATAATTGAAATTGATATAAAATTTGATGCAAATTTCTACTTGACTAATGGCTAGATACTAACGTGAAGGCCAAAACCTAAAGAAAGAAAAGAAGTCATGCTCTTTACTCTACGCTCTTTAACTACACTAGTTCTTATCTAATAAACTTTTTATTATCTTCTAGCTTCTTCTAGCTCTTATCTAAAACTATCTGTGCCTGCAACTTCGTCTGCGTGCAATTTAACAAAAGCTTATTTTGTTTATTTCGTTTATTAATTAAAGTAGCCTAGAACCTACTTCTTATTACGTCAGCTACCGGAATGTGAAAGTCCCGTCCATCGGTAAGTGCAAAGAGTATATAATCACTACGTTCTAAGAGACGGCAATACCTATATTTCGATCAGCTCTGAAATAAACGGCAAATGACACCAACCACACAATATTGTAGCATAACCATAAACTGTACAATGTTGGCCCCACTGACAAGCTGTCATAATTGACATTGGATAGTGATGGAACAAGTCGATAATTATTTACGACAAATGTTAGTGATGTGCTTTTTTTCGATAAAAAAAGCCCCCACAGCTCAGTATTATTAAATTTCCAATTTCGAAATATTACGACCAGATTTACTGGTACAAGCATGACTTAATAAAGAAAATAAATAAAACTCGATTTTTTGATTAGATGTTTAATCATTAACACCAGAATTTTACCATTTTCTGCAGAATGTTATTTGTCATGATTACAAAATTTTATCATTGTAAATTTCACAAGTACCACTGCACTAAGTACCTTACGATACACGTAAACCTAAATTTTACGACGTAAACCTTACAACTTTTATCGTTTATCGACGAGGCACAAATTTGTAGGATCAGGTTTGAACGATGAGTAACATAGTACTGTAATTCTAAATCTGAGTTTCATTAATTTTGGTATTTGTATACAGGTTGCCCCACGGTAAATGTACTAAAGCCACCATTACATTACACTTCATCTTTAAAACGAACAATGTTTTGAATATTTCAACAGATTCTTTTTTTTTCAGACAGACACTTTTTTTTCTATAAATAAAATATATTGATAAACTCGTGCAGCACATTCGTGGGCTGGCTTCTTTTAAAACATACTGACATATAAAAAAATCAAAACAACGTTCATATAATCCTAAAAATATTATGTTTCAATCGATTTTCGGAAAATAAGATAGGTACTTATGTATATATTATTTAATGTAGGTTATTCACTGGCTGGTAGTGAAGAGTACGAATTTCTTTTGTTTTTAAATAAAGTGATTAAACGAAGTAAAACCGAAAAAAAAACTGATTCTAGCTATTTCATTAGGAGCTACGTCACAAACTTAAACATGTTTTTTTTGAAAGATAGCAAATTATTCCGAAATAGTCCAACATACATTTTATCAACATCTTAGTAATAATGCACAAATTTTCGTATAACTCAAAAAATAGTTTTTATTTAAAATTAATTTAAATTTTTATATAGAACAAAACTCATACTGAAATTAGTGCGAGACCAACTCAGAATTATGACCAAGATAGGTCACATTTCTGAGTTGGTCTCGCACTTGATGCCAACTAAAGAGGAAGATCACAATCGGTTAGCTGCTGTCCAAGTATCAAACATGCAAAAAAATATAAAACATGCAGTCGGAATGAGAACCTCTTTTTATGCACTTATATAATATTTAAAATGCATTTCCTTCATCGTAGCTCTACTTTTTTAACTGCAAATGAAATGCAGAGCTTTAGGGTTAATGCAAACAGTAAGAAATTAATTAGGTATTCCTGCATTTTTATGTAAATGGAAGCGATATTAGTCGTGTCTGGCATATCCTGCGTTATTGTTACTCAAAACAACACAGGATATCCGGTTGAGTAGCTCTTATCCTGTGGAATATATACTACCGCTCAGCGGACACGCTATGCTCCCAAAAGATATTTAAGAGAAATCTCTATTTCTTTATTTATTATAATGAACAGTCTATCTACCTCTGTAGTCTAGCGGTCCAGGTGTTAAATGTGATTTCATGAGTTCCCGAGTTCGATTCGCGGGTCGGTCAACAAAAAGAAAATTCGGTTTTTCCAGCTTGATATAAAAGCGTCTTCTTTAGTTTTTTATGCTATCATTTATTTTGTTTTGGTTAATGGAGTTTGTAAGGTAGAACTTATAAATTTAAGTATCTTCACGCCCAAATCCCCGAAGACGTAGGCAGAGGTACAACCAAGGTACCCACGACTAGCCGAAGACACTAAGTCCCACAATGTGATAGGTGGCAAGCCTATCGCCAACCAGGCACATTTCCAATCCCGACCAACATTTTTTTTAATAAGAAAATTGGAAAAATCCAATTTTACTTTTTTTGGCCGACCCGGGATTCGAACCCGGGACCTCATGCAGTCAAGTCCAACACCCGGACCGCTGGACCACAGAGGTGACTTATAAATTTAAAACGAAATATTTATGGAATGCACAGACGAGCACTACATCAAAGGCGTTAAAACTTTATATTTAACAGCTTCATAAAAGTTGAAATTAAAAATGACATACTGGAAAATATAGAAAGAAAAGGTGGAAAAAGTTTAAAGGCTTACTTTTCCGAATATATCTTGTACCATATTTATGTTAACATTAATAAATTTCAAATTATTTTTCGTTTATTCTTGCTCGCCTCTTACGAGCTGCATGAGAAGAAGGCACAGAGGACCAGGACCTACTTTTGCTACAATAATCAGACAACAGTCCCTGATACTACCATAAGAAAAGGTACTATACCTTATTA
>NJDC01002364.1:6961-33298 GCA_002245475.1 Calephelis virginiensis
TTTATCACACATTCAAGTTTAACGTACGTAACGAAAATGGAATTAAATCGAAAAGATTTTTGAGAGAAGTTTTTTTTATGATTTTAAAAGTTCTCTTTCTCCACAAGAGTGTGCCGCTCGTCTTCAAAATGCTTTTGGGAGAGAAGCACCTTGTTTGAGCACATTGAGGCGATGGTTTGCTGAATTTGAGAGAGGTCGAATTTCTTTACATGACGAATTTCATGAAGGGCGGCCTTCAACGAAATTAATGTGGCTACTTTTAAGCGGTTAATTGAAGAATTGAAAGTTCGGAAACTTTGTTGTCGTTGGATCCCTCATGAACTGACAGCAAAGCAGAAGCGGAATGGTGCTCACAGATGCTACTGAAGTACGACCACAGACACTCTCATACTGTTTATGACATTGTCACAGGAGACGAAATCTGGATTTATTGTTTTGAACCCGACAAAAAAAACCACAATCTTGTGAATGGGTGTTTGAAAATGAGAACAGGCCAACAAAAGTGAGAAAGGCGAGAAACGTTGGTATAAAATTGATCGCGTGTTTTTTCTCAGCTACGGGTCCCATTTGTACAATCCCACTTGTAGATCAAAAGAGTATTAACGCCGAGTGGTATTCTATCATTTGTTTACCCAGAGTGTTAGAAAAAGTTCGCGAAATACGACCCACAAGCCGAATTCTCGTAAACCATGATAATGCTTCTTCAGACACGGCCAACAAAACAAAGTCATTTCTAAAAAAAAAGTATCTTCAAGCCCATATCCCCGAAAATGTAGGCAGAGGCACAACCAGGGTCCCCACGACTAGCCGACGACACTAAGTTCAAAAATATGATGGAAGACAGGCCTATCACCAACCGGGCACATAACCCGGACAATGTTGTTTTTATACGGAAATTTAAACACTCTTTGTTGCCCGTCCTGGGGATAGAACTTCATGAAATCAATTATAAAAACCCGACCTTAGAACAAGGAGGCGAATTCGACTATAAAGGTTGGAAATGGAAGTTATAGAAGAAATTTCCGTAAGCCTGTAAAAACGCATTGAATATTATATAAGGAAACAGTCAAGTTTTAATTATTTAGGAAATTAAATAATATTCAAATTCAAAAATTCACGAGATTCTTGTGATGCGTCTATAATATAATTCTCGAAACTACCACCGGATCGGAACGCGACCACTCGTTGAGAAGATCCGGCGAAAGAAACTCAGCGGGCTTGTATTTTTTCTTTAATTCAAATTTACAAAAGTATATTACATTTATAATTAATTTGTGGAGACTGGTACTAAAACATTTCTAATAACCCTTATTATACAGCTTACATTTGTTTTTATTCCTCGTGTTTACAGCATGTACATCACATTTTTTTTTAAATTATATTTTTATGGACAAATAACAAGTTTTCAAAAATTTAAAAATAAAATTGACAATCTTAGTTTCAGTCTTCATATTTCAGTTTTTTAGTTAATTGTTGGTGATAACTAATTGTAGCAAGTTTATAGGTAGTCTTATATATACTTGCCGAGATGAGACTGAGATTTTACAAACCGACCTCTAAGCCGTAACTAAAATTGACATTATGGCGAAATATTTCTCTTGCTGGTCATTTAATGTAGAACTTCAGTTTCTTTTCAAATAGTTATAAGTAGTCAATATACTGCCAAAACTCAGTTTTCATTATTTATAACTAAAAAGATGGCACCACCGTTGCTAGTCATCTTCTAGGTTAGGCGTTTACGACAACGAAGCTTAATTTAATGGTCAAGCAAAAGTTGTTTTGTAGCTCAAACAAAATTGATATCAATTGAAATACGAGTATGGCCAACGGGAAAATGGAATGATTATTATTTCACCGACATTGTACTACTTGAAGTCATTTCGCGTGTTGGTCTTGGTCGATTCCCTTGACGAATAAAAAACAAATGGCTACCAAACCGCATTTAAGAGGCGTGACTAGCACTAAGTGTGTACCACTCTTTTAAAAAATCTTCTTTATCTACTTTGTTTTATTTATATTACATATTCCTATCTTCGGCTAGTCGTAGGTGAAGATACTTTTGTTCTATCTTTTTAATTTTTTTAAATTTTATGTGAGAGTTCAGCGAACAAACATATGTCTCTCCCGATGGAAAGAGACAACTTTGGCTTTTATACACCATAGATGTTACAGGTGCTTATTGTGCAAGTCTACCGGCTGGCCCACCGTCCGAACCGGAACATAACAGAGCTATGGCGGCAGAAACAAGAAAGACGGCAGACTCCCTACCCTGGCAACTTGCTGCATAGTACTGGAACACCAGTGGTCTTGTTGGTCTATCGCCATAATAGAAGTTGTCACCTCTCTCATGTTATTCGAAGGAAGGAAGGGTAACTAGTTAACTCACTCTTGCAACAGAATTAAAATCCCAGCCTCAGGTTGGCAACGCACCGTTATCACAAAAGGATATCTACGCTCGCAATCACATCTCTTTAAGTTAAGCATGTGAAATACCGCAATGACCGCGAGTGATAGGTAGGTAGTGAGATAGATAGAATAGTAAGATTCGAGGAAGAGTGGGTTGAGAGAAAGTGCTGGTGTTAAAATGAGAAAGGACATGCTCCGCTGGTTGGGTCATATGGAAATGACACATGAAAGATTAACAAATCAGATACACAATGCGAAGATGGATGGATGTAGGTAACCGTGAAGACCGAGGTTGACATTCCACGATCAAATCGCAGTCCGAAAGTTAGACTAGGATCGCAACGCACCTATATTATTTACGTTATGCTTTTATAATGCTTCTTGGCATCAGAAATACCTTGTATGTGTATTTGTATGTACCTATCTTAAACAGAATCGAACAAAGGGTAAATAATTCTCAATCAATAATTAAGCGCAGTAAAACTGCAAAAACCGACTCCAACTATTCCTTTGGCAACCACCTCGCGATTTGATAGTTCTGTTTTCGAAAGATAGCTCTAAAGTTTCCGAAATGGTTTCACCGCCTCGTTTGTCGAGTGGCTAGCGTACACGACTAAATACATTGATCAACCGCGAGGCTTGAGTTCGATTCGAGAGCAGGCTTTTGTGTGGTGAACATACAGATGTCTGCATTTCCGGGTCTGGGTGTTTATTAAATTCATTCTGGGCTATATTTAAGTATTTCACGTATGTATTAAAATCGTTGACTGACACCCATAACACAAGCATAATATTATTTGCTTAGTTTGGGGTTAGATTCAATTTGTGTAACTTGTCCGGGGATATTTATTATTTACAATTTCATTTTGATTCGACTAAATGGGAACAAATATGGGATCAACCCGTAATCATAAACTATAAAAAGAACCATCGAAAATAGTTGGCTATTGGAAGAGTTATCGCGCAACAAACATACAAAAAAATATGAGACATAAAGTCGAATTGAAAACCCCCTCTTTTTTAGAGTCGGTTAAAAAGTCTCAAATTTAATTTTACGTTAATGACGTCAATTTGATATAATCTGACGTCTAAACAATGAGGCATAATGTTATATTATATCATGATCAAGTGAATATTAAAGACTAGTAAGAATTCTCGCAATAAGTTCTGCATCATCGCTGTTTTGGCACAGCGTCAGCTCACGTGACTGTAGGACGGTCCTACGTCACATGGCTATTTATTATATAAACGTACACACACACACACACATTGTTGTAGTAAAATAGTTTACATAAAGAACATGGTCATTACAAAACACAAACGCCGAATTCTATACTTCATATTTTATCGGAATTGTTTTTCAAAATTTAAGGCGCAGTTCACACGAAGTCTTGTTATTGAAAGTTTACTAAATATCGGCCTCATTTCAATTTATGTTAAAAATATTTTTTACTTGTTCCGTTGGTTCGGACATGTTATAGAAAGAATGGATGATGAAAGATTGACAAAGCAGATATACTCGTACAATGAGAATGTGGATGGATGCAGGTACCCGGAGAGACCTAGGTTAACATTGACTAATTTAAAAAATCAAACAGTTATAAATTGAATTCTGTTTTGCTATTAATCGCCATCACTTTGTTACAAACTTAAAATCAGAAGATATTGTAAAGAGTTTTGGCACTATCGAGAGAAAATATGACCTTATTTTTTTCGTAACTATTGAATTTCGTGCATAAATTGAGTGAAATTAGTCAGTTTTTGTGCCATTTTGTATAATTTTGTTTAGTTAACGTGCACAAAAAACAATCACAAATAAATTAGTGTATCATGCATTTCCTCGTTTCCGCCAAATCTCACTAAATGAGCTTGAGTAGGGAGGGGTGGCTTTACTCAGCCTCAAGCCCCTGACATGACTTTCTTTGACGACAAATGACTAGTTTGAAATAATTTAAGTCTGATTTTGTTAAATCTAATCTGTTAAGCTTGATGCAAATTTAAATTTGACTACTGGCAAATGCTAACGCCAATGCCAGGAAGTAAAAAAAAAAAGATAGTTAAAATATGTAATTGAACGGTTAACACAGTACACAGAAGACACTTAAGATAAATATAGTTCAGTTGGTCATTACAAGGCATTATTCAATCAGGAGTTATTGCAGACTCTTGGATGCGAAGAAAACAACTTGTGAGTTACACAGAATGTGTACAGTTTTTTTTTTATATTTTGCCAGAACATCCGGCTAAGAAATGAGTTTACGAATTATAAACATCCGCTTGTACTCAACAGCAAACCCAAAAGCGCTAATATTCCAATTCGATTTTAATTTTTGCCACCTAAAATATTTGATAAGATTCCAGAAAAAACCAAGAACTGGTGGTATTTGTAACCTAAATACTGACTAAGCGTAACACATAAAACATCATAATTATTATTTTTTTATGGTGTTGTGAAGTATGGTACGACAGCCTCTTCTGCTTTCTTTAACCTGCATAACTGAATTTATGCATGAAAGACATGAGTGAATCTGCTTAATACAGAGATGGATGGACACTACTTACGTGACAGCCTCCATAGTCCCATAAGTAGGAACGGCCATGTTTTTACAGCCACGTGGATAAAAATGCCTAAACGCTATAAAATTTATAAACATCGGTATAAGAGTCCAATAGCATGATAATTTCGAAGAAGATATATGTGTTCATGAAATCATTACCACTTTTTATTTTTTTACAAAAGCTTTAAACATACAATACATTATTTATTAATACAAACATTCAATACAATCAAAAGTAATTATGTATCAATCATAACTATTTTTTGTAAAAAAACACAGATAATAATAATAATAAATATCCCTGGACAAGTTACAAAAATTGAATCCAACCCCAAACAAAGCGTATTATATGCTTGTGTTATGGGTGTCAACGATAATAATACACAGAAATACTTAAATCTAAATCAGAATAAATTTAATAAACACCAACATCCGGGAATGAATCGAACCGAAACGGACGAAGCGGTCACATAGACGTTTTTTTTTTACTCACTAGCTCATAATTACAGAATACTTTAATTTAATTTACCTACTTGACTAGAATACAATATTCATTAATTGGGCTAAATAGTAGATTGACCTATTGATGAGGCCCTTCTATGATGATTATATTCAAATAGAACAAAATAACCTACTATGTTCTATATTTAAATAAAATGCAATTGAAACAATAAAGAATGAATATTTTAAAATGGGTAATAAATTTAAATTAATTAATGTGTAATATATTGTTATTTTTTATGATGGAAAGGTAACATAAATTATTTAAGTTACTTAAAAAAACTTTCTAAAATATCTAATTCAAACCATATGTAAATTTAATTTATTGAAAAAGAACCCTTAAAGATATGAAATAAATATTAATGCCGCTATTAGCGGAAGAAAATTTTCATGAATCATTTCCCGATTATCGCCGGTTTGTCCCCCCAGTGACATGCGGGAATGACCGCTTCCTCCGGATAAATCAGTTACGATTTTTATAAAAAAAATTAATCCATATTAAATTGTTTTATTAAAATCGTGATGAAGGTTTATTTTTGAAAAACAAATAGGCTATGTTTGAACTTGGATTTATATCTCTGTGTTTATAAAATTTCATCAAAATCTGTTAAGCAGTTTAGCCATAAAAAAGCAACAAATAACCATCTATCCCGGCAAACTTTTGATGATGGATATTTTTTACATGTAAACATTAATGACATGAGTATCATAATATTGTCCTTTTTAATTAATTTTCAAACTTATTTCATTATTTGTGCATAAAGTGAAAAGAAATCTTCATAAATGGTTATAACTTGCACGCGGCCGTAACAACGGATGAATGCTAGTACGTTAATTGATGTCATGTACAAGAATGTGCTTCGCAAAAAAATTACATCATTTGGAGGACACGTCCGATGTATTGACAGTATGAAGGTGAATTCGAAAATAAACAGTGAAAGTGGAGATAACCCTGGTATCATTATTTGTTTTGGTACTGTCACTAGTACTTGATAGCATCAACCAAAACATTCAACAACAATGGAGATATAAATATAGAAAATGAATGCAACTTCTTAGACTTGTTGAAAGTTTGCTATGTAATTTACGCGCAGCTCAACTTATGTGTTTCGAACAATAACTTTATAAACTAGAAATGGGACGAGAATATGACCTACATTTATACGTGTACGCGTATGTTTTAGATTTGTCAGAAAGTTCATGTGTTCACTTGTTAGTAGAGTTTCTACTAGCTAGTAGAGTTTTGCAGCTGCTCCCTTGGATTGGTACCACCGCCTTACCTATTTCTGCCGCCATAACGTCAGTGCTTGCCTTTGACGTGTTTCGGGCCGGAGGGAAAGATAGCCGGTAAACATACTTTTGCTAGAAGCTTAACAACTTTTGGTGTCTCTAGGCGGCGTGAATTTCTTACCATTGTTTGCCTTCCAATAACATAAACAAAAAAGCTCAAAATAATAATATATGCACTTTTTTCCGTAATCGGTTCTATATGGATAATGAAGAGTGAATTTTCGTGATAATTATAAAAGTTTATACATTATTATGTAAAACTCACAAACCACAATTTTGTGTTATTAACAAAATTTATATGAATACACCTCGAAATGACGATCTACCTTTCAAAAAAAGAGCTATCAAAATCGATTTGTTACTTCTCGAGCAAGCACGTAAAACAAACACGACTCAGTGCCGGATTTAAGCATAGGCAACGTAGCCAGTTGCCTATGGATCGCCTGCGCCATAACAAAGTGGCAGCCACCACACCAGAAAAAATAATTAAATCAATAAAAGCTCAGCAGGAACAAAAAAAAACTGAGTTCTGTTAGAAATAGTTAGACCAAAAACTTATTTTTCGCTGAGCAGGAAATTTAACATTTAGAAAATAATTTAGCTTATATGTGCCTCAAGTTTCATTTTGAACCTTTAACTTTCAACAGCTAATCCAAACGATTTAAGGGCCTCCATCTTACGCGGCAGAGCATATTAGGTGCCACCGAAGTCTAATTCCGACACTGTTCAGACTAACTTATAACCTCACTTTTTAATAGTCGGTTATAAAGATAACAAATCATAAGTAGAATTTCTCTGAACACGCAAACAGTGGTTATTACAGGTTTTATTGTGTCATACATGATACAACAGCGAAGCAATATCAGATAAGATACAAATTATGGAGGATTGGAAGTTGTTGTTAGAATGGCAACGTCGTAAGATCAATGAAGAGGGCTTATAAAGCGGTCACTGAACCGTCCTGATAAGACAGTTGTGGGGCGACCTCGAATGATATTTGTAAAATGAGCCCACACTTCACATGATATCGAGAGTTACAAAATTTTGTTAGGTCAAAATTTAATAATTAAACAGATTATATCAGAACATACCTATCTCCACGCGAATGAAAAATAAAAGAAAAACAAGTATATTTCGTATCCCCGAAGAGGTAGGCCGAAGCACTACGGGCACTCACGATTATCCGAAGACACTAACGCCCAATATTAATAACCTATCTACAGATAGAGATAGGTTATTAATATTGGGCTTTTGTTGCTTAGATATTTTTGTTAATGATAGAAAAATAATAGAGGTTACCTGGCAACTGATCTAAATTAGCACTATCTCTTATCTTAAATAGTTTATTAATAATGCCTTAAGTCCCACAATGTGACAGGTGGCAAGTTTATCCCCAACCAGGGGGCTGATTATGTATCTCGGTTGCCAACTAAAATGGAAAAGTGTACTTCAAATGGCTATCAAATGACGTGTTTTATATTAGCTATCTCCAGTGACAAACAGAAATACAATAGAGATAGCAAACGAAAATGACGTCATTTGATGTACACTTTTCCATTATGAGTTGGCAACTGAGATACATAAGCAACACCCAGGCCTATATTCAATGCTAGGCACTCGTTTTACTAGAAAATTTGAAAAATACATTATCATTTTGTTGCTCGACGCGGGGATCAAATCTGGGTCATCATGAAGTAAAGTCGAACGCCCGCGCCGAACTGATACAAACTGATGACCACAGCGGTCACAAAAACAAACAAAAAAATGGTGATAACTCTTCTGGACACTAACTCAACTTATGTTGGGTGTATGCCATCATTTTATAACGAAACAACAAAAGAGATGGAATATTCTAGATATGCCAAATAAGTCAGAATATATTAACTTATGACGATTTTAATCATCGTTTTCCGAAATATAAAGTAACTAATACCTTTAGAAATGTCGTGACAAAATAATCTGACGGCACTAAATTTTCTATTCCTTCCATTGAAAGAAAATAACGTTAACTTATTATTATTTTAGTAAATGCGTAGCAAAATCACAACCAATACATCCACAGGTACAGTAACAAGGAACTAAAGTTCGGTGAAGTTGTAAAAATCGTAAATTTAGCAACAAGTTAGTCATTCAAAAAAAAAACAAGGAACTAAGATTTATTTGTGTTGCCTATACTAGCAACATAATGATAGTATATGCCATGTACTATGTATGCTATAAACTAATTTTGAGTTATGTCTTTTTTTCAACGATAGTAATCTAAGAGACGAAACACGTTTAGTGTTGTTAGATTAGTTAATAGTTTGTACGTGAAATTTCTATATATTAAAGTAGATATGATTGGACTAATCTGACATGTCTGAAATGTTCCATCTATTTTCTTTTTGTTTCATTGGAAAAAGAAAGCATAGGTACGCTTAAAATAAATTTAGTTGGTGCAGAATTACCGCCATTGTCAATGTGACAGATGTCAATGTCAAAACTCGCTCTCTTTCTCAGAGGGAACACTCGTGTTCAAAGTGTTTAACGTAATGATGTTCCAATTTTAAAAAGTCATATAAAGTAAAAACAGTATATTATTTCACCCACACACAAATCTTACCGGTTATAAACTGCAAGTATCAGTCGTTCATGTACTAGTGATAGGATGAATGACTCATTCAAACGATTTTAATTTTCATAAATAGAAAAAATAAGAGAAAAAAAAGTTGGTAAGAAATGAAAAGCAAACCGATTTGTTGATGATAAGAAAAGTATTTCAGCTATAGACTAAAGATGTAGTGTGTATCAAGTATGATACATTAGTGTGTTTAAAGACAGTTTTTTTTTTTAATTTAAATAAAATTGTAATGAAAATGCAAATCACCAGTTACAAATCGCCAGTCCATTACTTTAGCAAGTTCACTGTCTACTAGCTATTTAAAATGATAACAAAAAATAGAGCTACATGCTTATAATGTAATTAGTAAATTATAGCCACAAAAAAAATAAAAATAAAACTTTTTTGTTTAAAGCTTTATGTATGTCTCTGGAATCTAAACAAAAATTTTCGTTCGATTTTTACTGTTTATCGGAAAGACATAAAATGATATACAATTACTCTTTTCTGATTTTGGCTATAACATTTTGAAATAATGAAAAAAACTATCCAATTTCGGTAATTATTAAAAAATAGCATCTTTGTTCTTATCAGTTTCCAATAAATCTACAAAATTCGTCGTGATAAAAAGATTAAATTATATTAAAATAATTAATTATTAAAATACTTCAATATTAGTGTCTCGTTTTGATGTAAAAATCAAATGATAATAATTTATCTGATTTGATATTGATATTCAACTAAAATTACAATAACTAACAAACATTGTTGATAAAATTTCAACATAATGTTTTTAAAAATATCCTTACGGTTTGAGAGTGGTGGACTCGGAAACGTTTGGAAAGTGGACAGGGTTGCCAAAAGTATTTTGAAATGTTTTTAGTACTGTCGTGTTACAACATTCAGTACTTATATTGCCTTTTAAGTAATCAATCAATCATAAACCAATTCTGCGATTACTTAATTTTTAATTATTTTCTAATAAAAGCAACGTTGCCCGAGATTAGATACCTAAATATTCCTACATCGGATCTAAAGGATTATCGGCTTATCGTGGTCTACATCAAAAGAAATAGATTCAAATTCAAAAACATATTTTGAGAAAAAAGGAAACTCCTGCAAAGGCAAAGTATTCGTTAATTCGTATTCGTTATTATAGCGATTCTGCAACAGCTGTCACGTTAAAATATTCTGTAATCTGGAATTAGCCTTTGTCACACGCTAGCTATACTTGTTTATTGAAAAAGCTACACAAACATACTGACTGAAATTTTATAGTTATTTTTTAAAAAAATATTCTGGTTTTTACAGATTAGCTGTATTTTTTTGTTATAATTTTGCATCTTTCAGTTTTAATTTAGTCCATATAAGACATGTTCTGTCTATATTTTTTAATAAATTGTCATATATCGATATTAAATAGTTAAGATAAGATAAATAAATCTCAATGTTGCCTAAAATAAATGCTACCAAATCATATACATCCAAAGATTGACAGCTGCAAAACTTTCACATTTGTTTTCTGTTACATTGTTTGTTTATTGTTGTTGTAGATGTTAGCAAGCGGTTTGTCGATGGTAATATGAGCATGACCACCCACGAAAAGCTATAAAATGTCATTTAAATTACGTAAAAGGTCAAATTTAACGGCCTTTATTTGTCACGGCACAAAAGAAAAGCGGAACAAGATGTATGTGCCAAGCACGTGGCCGCCCTCGCTATTTTCGTATCCTAGCTACGTCTGGATGCGTCTACGGACTATTTCCATTTGTGTGATTTAAAATAATCCTACTGTCTAATGTAAGGGTTATGATCAAGATGAGAAAATACGGCGTGTATGAATACTTAACTTGATTGCCTTCTAGCACAATTATAATAATAACAATTTTTAAATGAACCCTAATGAAACCTACACGTAAACCGACTCCAAAGCGGTCGATTAGCTTAGGAGCTATGATACCAAAAACAGACATACACAAACGCGTGCAAACATATGCAAGATAATACACTAAAGCAAAACCCCACTTTTTCCGTCGAGGGAAAAAAATATGTCATGGCAAAATATCTTGTTTATAAATTGGTTTCTAAATGTTTAAGGCATCACTTCTAAGAAATTCTATTAAAGTTATTTAATTATTTCGTGATGACTATTAAACTTAATTAAGTATTCAAAAAAACACTTTACTATAAATCAAAACACGACTGCTCAAAGTCATGAATAACGAAATTTACTTAAGTACTTTTTGCAACTTTCAATTTCGCATTGCGATATAAATAAAAAAAAACCTTCAAACAACAACAATTGTCATCAGCCGTTCATAGTTTTTCAATGGCACTTTTTTAAAACACGAGCTTTTGTAATGACTTTGACGATGTCTAAATTACATACCTATTATGTTTGTTAAGACTTATTTTTAAAAATACATTTAATGTAGCTGTAACAACCCTGATTATTTTTTAAATGCAAAAGCACAAAATATAGCCAGAGCCTTTACCATCAGTTAGTACAGATTACGCTCGGTACTTTACGTGTCGAAATCTATAACATTTTTGTTCTCAAAATGTGTTTCTCTTAGCAACCAAAAGAAGCGCTGTTCAAAGTTTTCACACCAATCATTTACAGAGACGGTAGCGAATATAGTAAACATGACAAGCCGTAAACTCGTGGTAAGGGCTCTGTTTATATTTTGTGGCAAAAGTGTCTATTTTTAAACATATGTATGAATTTGAGTCCTAGGTCCGAATTTGTTTACTTTACTACTACTTACTGCTTATACTACTTTTACTTTTTGTCCTAATTTTTCAACGGGTTTCAATGAGAGAGCTTGGAAAATGAGCAGTACTCACATTTAATATCAAAAATACGGATGCGAGTGTTTTTTTCGGCCTCCAAGTGAATAATTTGAAACGAGACTAATAAAACATTGAGGTTATTTTGGTTTTTGAAAATACCTACCAATACAAAAGTGAAGTATCCTCACGCTCGTATCTCAGAAGCTGCGGGCAGTTGTACAACTAAGATATTAGGCGAAGATACTATGTCTTACAATGTGAAATGTGACATAACTACGAGTATGGTCAGTCGGGCGTTTATCCAAATACAAATTGAAAAAATCATGTTGAGTTGCCCAGTCTGGGAATCGAAACCGGGTCCCAATGAAGTCAAGTCCAACAACAGACCACTAGCCCACAGAGGCAATAAAAAATTAATACTTGATCAAAATAAAAGTCATGTCATAACCAGAAGCGACGTTTGTACAAAAAAAAGTAATTCACATAACAATTACCTAAGGTCAATTATAGGAGCAGTAAACACTGATTAAACCAATACGACATTAATTCTGTCATTTTAATAATTATTTTTCCTATTTTTAGCTATATCAGTTAACTGGTAAATAATCGATGTTTAACAAGTTCCATAGGCCGTGTTCACTAGGATTTGACCTTAAATGATCTATAGAATGATTTCCGCTTAAGGGTTCGTCTACAGAGTCGTGATACATTTATGAATGCGTTAGTATACAAGAAATAGGCTACAAATACACTATAAATTTCGTAAGCAAGAGCGGAAAATCGGTTTTCTTTATTAAATATATAAAAAATAATACATATTCCTTGGTCATAGCAAAGGTCATAGCATCTCGGATGAACAAATGGAAAAATTTCGCATTTTTTTGTGTTAATTTATGTCTCAAGAAGGCCCACACGAAAACATTAATTCCTGTTAGGACAAAACAACGCCCGTCGGTAGCAGCAGTATATAGTATTGTCTGTCTGTGATTATTTGTAACTGAGAGTTTTATAAAAAAAAATAAGTTTAGCAGAACGCTAAAATATATAAAAATCTATATATTCATAGTTAAAACAGGACAATGATCATCGTGTCAGTAAGTACTAAATAAAAGCTATTTCGTATTGTGTAACAGGTAAAAATATTACACAATCTAAAAAACATGTTTGACATTTGTATCACAGTAAATAAGATCGTTTAGTTCTCTATATTCTGTGGTAGATAAGTTACAGTTGTTCGCAGGCGGTAGAAATAAATCTCCATCATTGCCCGGTTGTCTCTTATTTCATAAAAAAATGCCTACAGTTTTTTGCTCCTTATCTCATGATTACAAGGCGTACATATAATATACACATTTTATGTGACAAAATAGCGAACAAGCACATGGCTCTCCTGATGGTAAGAGATAACCGTGGCCTAACCATAAATGTTGTAGGTGCAACGCTATCTCGTGGCCAAGGTTTTATGCCAATTGTGCAATTCTATTAGCAACCCTTTCCTGCAGACTGATGCATGACAGTATCATTATGGTGGCAGGAGTGGGTAACCTGGTCCTCCTGGACCCGGACGAGCTGCAGCACGGAACTCTACCACCAGTAGAAAAGTTTGTTCCTATATTACTCCATTAGAGCAGTCAGTCCCAGCAATGGTAAAGCGTGCAGCTCGCCTGGAATACCACCACCTAAACTAATTCTTCGTTAGTCGTGCTCCCTGCCACAAGATAGAGAGCATCTATGATGCATAGACAATAGTTGTCTCTTAGTATCAGGGAAGCAGCCTGCTTTTTCACTTTCAATAAGTAAGAGTATAATCTCCATTGTAAGATCCGTTGACTTATGTGCAAAAAAAATAAAGAGTGACAAAACAGTTAAACGATGCGAACGGATGACCGTAGGTACATGAGGAGATCAACGTTGAGATCCCACGACCAACAAAATCTTCCGAATGTGGTATATCGAGTCTTCGAAATCTGCGTGTTTGTATGAATGTGGAGGAAGTTAGGCAGATGTATATATCGCTAGTCGCGACACGTAGCACTCCTTTCTCTGTGCCTATCATGCAAGACGTGGCGTGAACATATTATGTAAAATATGTGCATAAGTTAAAATCCGGAACATATACCTTGGCATTGGCTATAATGGCTGGTCCATAGTATGCCTACACGTGAGACGAGTAGAATGACCGCCGGTTGACCTCTACGTCTAATGTCAGAGCGTATTCTCATACTGTTGGAACATTGCAACCTAGGTACGTACGACTATAACAATGCGAGAGTTTTAATTATATTAACCAATCAAACAACTACATATGTTTTCGGCTAATTAAATTGGCTGAGGTTCGATTACTGACTAACTAACAATTGATTTTATCAGAAAATACATGTTGTAGACTCAAACTGTTTCATTAATAAACATAGACTAAGGTTTTTGGTGCCGTCGTGAAAGAAGATGGTCGTAGTTATTAATGAACTTCGCGTTAATTATGAGTGAACTAGTTAATTTAGGTGGCAATAAGTTTAATTTTGTTCATCAACAAGTAAACTATTTATGAAAAATGAGTGTATCATGTATTTCCTCGTTACCGCCAAATTTTACAAAATGAGCTTGAGTAAGGAGGCCACCGCTTTACTCTAGACCCTGACCTGACTTTTACTTATGACTTAAGACTGTTAAAAAGAACTTATTAATACGGATGACGTGGCAGTATGGCCTAAAGGTCTTAGTCAGCCCCAGAAAAGGGCAAATTAACTTAAAAAAATGTAAAGTTAAAATTGCAGATGAACGGGATTTAATGTCGGTATCCTATGTCCGTCTTCAAATAATACCTACCCTTTTTTGTGACTTTAGTTATGTCGTTTTTGAGTTATAAATTTTGTTACTAACACAACTTTCTTTCATGTATAATGTATATAGATGTAAATGAATCGAAATCGAAGTCGGTTTTTTGAAATTTTGCTGCACCTAAATGATTGTTTTCGATATTTTAAAACAATTTTTAATTACTATTCTCTGTTATACAAAATAAACTTGAAAATATTTGGACGAATCTCAAAAATTCTAGCTATGTTTTATATTTTCTGTGTTTCAGGAAAAATAAACTAGACCTCATGTAAAAATACTTTCTTGTCAAACATGACGGATGTAATATGGGATCTCCATTCGGTACGTTTGTCCTGTACCTGTACCTGTACCTGCCTGAGCTAACTTAGTGAATTTATTTAATCTCTAGAAAACCTTTCCTGTCCTACTAATATTATAATTGCGAAAGTTTAAATGTTTGATTGTTACTTCTTCACACAAAAACTGCTTTACCGATTTTCATGAAATTTGGTACACGCAAAGAGTTTAACTTGGACTAACACTTAGGATTGTTTTTATCCCGAAAAAAGTTCCTGTGGGCCATTAAACACGATAGCGTTGCGAAAAACAGCAAGTTTCTAAATAAATTGCTATCTTCACCCTAAGGTCGTCTGGTAACGATCGATTTAAAGCGAAAAGACCGCCTTTGTTCTGAAATTATTATAATGTTTGAAGTGTAACAGTGTCTAATATTGTTATTTTTGGTGCATAATAAAGAGTATTTATTCATGACCGCCTCGTTGACCGACGGGTTAGCGTGAACCCCTAACCCTACCAAATAACAGCGAGGCTCGGGTTCAACTCACGACAGTATATACATCGATGTATATCAATCTAATGCCTGCCGCATTTGATTGATATACATCGATATCCGTATTCCCGCGTCTAAGTATTTCTATTAGTATCGTTAATATATTGACCATTTTAGTTAAATATCTGAATATGGCTTACATTGAAATTGGATTTCTATCCTTCGATTATTGAGAGTTCTATCAAAATTGATTCAGCTCTTTATGTTTAACAAAACAGACCAGAATTACAAAAAAACACCCAAATGGTTTATGAATATATCAAAACAAAAATGATAACGATATTTTTACATAATTAAATGAACTATCAAACGCAACATATGATATTAGCCAATATTATCTCATACATAGTTTCTTTCAAAAAGTAAAGTATAACAGCTGAGCGTTTCTTTATCAAAATTTGTGTACACATTATATTTATTGTCTAAGCTTGAATAAATAGATTTTCTAGTAAACAATCTCACTTTGAAAAATTTGACGTGTTGCAGTCACTAACATCTTTTATACCTATCTGGTTTTTTGTTTTGGAAAACTGTCTGCTTTTCTTTTTTTACCACCGTCATTGCATTTAATCATCATAGCAGTCGGTACACTACTTTTAAAACGCTGGAATCAAAAGTTGACATAAATACCGGCTATTCATCATGTTATCGTAACACTAGCTGCTGCCTTCGGCTTCGCCCGCGTTTTCACAGGAACCCGTTGTGATATCGGTATTAAAAGTAGCTATTATGTTAATCCAAGTCACAATCTATCTGTGTTCCAAATTTCAGACAATCGGTTCAGCCATTCGAGTGTGAAAGAGTAACCTACATACTCACAAAATTTTGCATTTATAATATTTAGTACCTACTTATTATTCTGTGGTATTAGTAGGATCGTAGGATATATGAATCTTCTGTACGTGTGTTTGCTACCTTACTCCTAAACGGCTAGACCAATTGGACAGACAAAATACAAAAAAAAATTGTTGAAATTTTGTATGTATACATCTATGATAAAAGCTGTAGGTGGCGTTGCTGTTGGTATTTCATTAAGGCAATACAAAGTTCACTGAGTCAGCAAAGTATTTTATATTTAAAAATATAAATATTATTTTCAATATTATGTCACTATGAGCTTGTAACACTATAGGACTGTGTGTATCATCTAGAAATGATTAATAAATAAATAAATTTCCCTGGACAAGTCACACAAATTGAATCGAACCCCAAAGTAAGCAAATTATATGCTTGTGCTATGGCTGGGGTGTTAGTCAACGATTCTAATACATAGAAATACTGAAAGAGATACCAGAATAAATATAATAAAACACCCAGACCCGGAAATATAAATGATAGCCGATAAACTTACTTACTTTTAAATTAGGTTGACAACGCACCATTGCTATATATGGTATCGATAAACAACTTGTATTTTTTTTAATTTAATTATTATAATTAGCTTGAAGACAAAATGTCTGCCATGTCTGAAATTCAACTCAATTAAATCTTCCGTTTAAAGATATGAGCTTGCAAGTTATATGGACTTATACTTGCGGTATTAAACTGGTTTCAAAGAAAACTTATTAACTTTCTATGAGATATTTAGTACAGCGGTTTCCCGCGGAGAATTCTCTACTCCCTACATGGCTATCATTCACCTCACTCTTTCAAATGTCCGTTAAACTGTCTACTGAGCTTTTGAATAAAGTTGACCAACATAGTTTTAAGTATAGATAGCTTAATCTGTAGTCGAGCGTCGGACTAGACTTCTTGATCCAGGTTCGATCCCTGCGTCGGGCAACAAAACAATTTAGAAAATTTGCGTTTTCAGTTTTCTAATAAAATAACGTTGCCCGAGGTTGATCATATTATGGGACTCAATGTTTTCGGCTAGTCGTGGATGCTATTATTGTGCCTTTGCCTATCGCTTTGGCGACATGGGCGTGAAAATACTTCTACATACGCGTTATGAAAAAAATATGAGAGTGAAATTTTAAGACGTGCGAGCATCTGTAACAAAAAAGTAACATCATGAAGTTGCCTGCTTTAGAAACATGTTTTCTACATTCACACACGTGGAGTTTGTCTGGTTGAGTTGGTTGTCTGGCACAGATAGCTCTTAACCAATAAGACCGCCTTTCTGCACTTCACTGAAATATTATTATAAGTGAAAGAGTGAGTATTATTTTTAAATTTTAGTGCATAATAAAGTAAGGTAAGTATAGATTTTTTTTAAATAATGCCATATCATAACTTCTTACTCTCGTACATATTTACACGTACCCTTTTGTTATATATAACTTAAACGCAGTAAAACTTCAAAAAATATGTCAACAAAATTAAGTCATCTAAGAAACAAAAAAAATACGCGTTATTATTCAAAAATAATTTTTCAAAGCCTTTCAAATTTCGAATTTAGTTTAAGAGATCAAAATTAAAATTTCCGGACAGGAAACACTTGTATTTAAAAAAAAAGATTCAACTAAATTGGTTTATGCAATAACGTCACGTCCTTCGCCAACTTTGTCGAAGCACTCACCACAGAGAACACCAAATCGCACTCGATGTACGTTTCGCCTCTACACCGAGCCATCCTCAGGAATTCGACCGTACCGTTCAAACGACGACACACAAGTTCTCGTGTGTCGTGTGTGTGTGTCTTGTTGGCCTGTTCTCATTTTCAAACACCCATTCACAAGATTGCTGTTTTTTTTTCGGGTTTAAAACAATATTCATTTTCAACTCAACTCGTCGGTATTTTTATATTTTTTATAATATTGGAAGGCAAACAAGCAGACGGATTTCCTGATGTTAAGAAATTCACGCCGCCAAGAGACACCAAAGGTTGGTAATGGTTCGTCGGCAGCCTGAGGCCGGGATGTTAGGCTTCGAGCAAAAGTAAGTTTACCGGCTACCTTACCCTCCAAACCGGAACCCGTCATGACGTTATTTCGGCAGGAATAGGTAAGGCGGTGGTACCAATCGGGGTGAGTCGCTGCGAAACTCTACCACCTAGTCAGATGTCACGATGTTAGCGACAGTAAGCCTATGCTCGCCTTTTACGAGCTGCTTGGCAGGAAGGCAGATGGTCTATTCTGCAAAGGAGCCCGGACCAACATGGGGAAATATATAAAATATAGAAAATGATTTATGATTATTTTTAAGATAATGAAATGATCAATAAATACTTTTTATGGAACGTATCTGGACGGTATGCAATAGTGCAGGGGTTCCCAAACTTTTCAGATATCAGACGGAACACATAACAAATATCTTGTAATGGTAACCCTTGTCACTGCCTCCACACAATGGGCCATGATGGCTCATGACAGACGTTCACGATTGTGTAGAGGGCGTAATCGCCTGTGAGCCATGATGGATTGTAATCGAGCGAGATCGGTTTTTCGGACAATCATCAAAGGAAATTCGGGCCATGATCGACGGCGCGTCAAATTTTCAGTTTTAAAAAAAAGTACTGAAGTATTATTAAAAGTTGATAAATTCCCTAACCTTCTATTTATTTTCAGGGAACCGTGATGAATTTTCTACGGAACCTAATTTAAGAATCGCTGCAGTATTGCATAGTTACAGATCGCACGCGTCATTACATGTTATTTAATGACAGCATAAAATGTCTTACGCAAATCCGCATAAAAACTATTTTCATTGGAGATTTTATGCTCGATTTCCGACGCATCGCGTCATATTTAACTTGATCAAGCTTTTTTTTTCTTTCTTTCTTTAAGTATTGGCCTTCACGTTAGTATTTTGCCATTAGTCAAGTAGAAATTTGCTTCAAATTTTACATCAATTTTAACTCATAAGTCGTCAGTTAGTCATGTCAGGCTCTTGGGTAAAGCGATGGCCTCATTACCCAAGCTCATATAATGAGTTTTGACAGCAACGAGGAAAAACACGATACGCTAATTTCTTCCTGATTATTTTATTTCTGCACATTCACTGAACGAAATTGTACAAAATGCCACCAAAATTGATTAATTTCACTAAATATCAACACGAAATTCAATGATTATGAAAAAACTTCGACCATCTTTTCTCTCGATGGCGCCAAAACTCCATCATGCTTTTCATCAGAAAATAAGAGTCTAAAACGTCTTCAGAAATTTAACTATACCTAGTCCAACCTAAATGGTTGAACTTTGACAGCTGTCAAATTCATATAGGTGAGATATCTCTCTCTCTCTCTCTCTTATTCTTAATGTGCTAATGTATTTTTACCTGCTGTCGAAAGTTAAATAAATGGTCCAACTATTTAATCTAATATTATGTGGCCGTTTAGTGAATGCGTTCCTGACACCTATTAATTAGTCACGACTAGAGATGGGCACAACATAACACTGAGTTCGTTACCGTACCTCCAAAATGAACCGCCGCGTTATTTTTAAGATTATTTTCGTTTTAAATTGGCGGAATCATTTAAAATTTATATTTTAGTTATTTAAGTGGAAACCAAAAAAGGGTAATATTATTATAATAAAATTGTTTTATTTATTCTTTGTTACAAAATTACAACCTGTATTTCTATGCAATAAAGTACATTGAATTGAATGTGCGTACAGAATATTAATCAGACTTCGATTCGCTTGAGGAGGTGGTGTTTTCCTCATCATCTTCGCCTACATGTATAATTATATTATTATCAATAACAGAATCAATCATGCTATCTCGGTCAAAATGTTCCACAATCAGATTTTTAGTCTTCTCAACAACCTTTGCCCAGTCATCTCTTGTGACTTTCCCGCAGGCTTCTTTTAATAGCGTCATCATCTTTTTCGTGCTGAATGGCGGAGTAGTATTGTGTCGGGCAGCTTAACCTTTTATTTGAGCCCAGATTAGCTCAATCGCGTTATATTGGCAATCATACGGTGGAATTCTTAGAACGCGATGACTATACTCCAGAGCCAGTTAGTCAATTTCGTATCGCACATTTGCCGCTTTATTTTTTTTAACTAATTTAATTAGCTGCGCTTTTAGCACCTACATATTTGCGTCAATGCCTTTTGCTTGTAACCAAACCACCATTTCTTCTTTTTATTAGCTTGGGTAGGTGGTTTCTGTATCTGAACCGAGTGATAGGAGGCATTATCCATGAATATTACAGAAGGCTCTGGTAGGCTGGGCAAAAGCACGTTCTGGAACCACTCTTTAAATATTAAAATGCATTCATTTCCTCGTGGTAGTCATTTGTGGTTTTTGATTGAAATGCTAGTAACGCGTTCTCCACAAAGCCGTATTTTGCAGAACCTGCGCGGCATATTATCAGAAAGGCTCCCTTACCCATTGATACTTTCGACGTCGACGCTTGTGTATCATCCGTCCAAGAACGGAAAACCGTGTGATTGGCGTTTTGCCATGCCTCGTCAATGAACACGACATTATCCCAGTTATCAATTTTTTTTGCATGTCTGCATGTCTCAAAAAACTTATCCGTTTTAAAATTATGTCGTATTGTTCTAATAAAAAAAAAATTTGTCTGTTTTTTTATACGAAAAACCAATATCTTTTAAGATTTTGGTTAAAGCAGTTTTACCCTCGCTAAACAGTCCAGTCCAGCTTCTCTTAACGATGTCAAAAGCTTCTCCCTGTTGAGATATTCATTTCTGGAATAGTAACCATATATATGATTTCTGATTGCATCGGCGTCAAAGGTGTCAATATCTGTCACGAGTTTAGTTCTACGTTTCTTCTTCGGAGTACGTAAAATATTATCTTCCATGCCAGTAGAGCCGAACTTTTCTTTATTAATTCTTCTTTTCGTTTGCTAACTCCAAGCGCCTGAGAGACGCGTTCTTGTACTTGTTCGACAGGTACCAGGGGTCCGCCATTTTGCCGCTCCCGCTCAAAGTAATCTTGCAGCTTGATGATTAACTCACGGGCTCCACTTTTCAATGATTGTCCACGTTTAGGCATTATTTTGCACCACAAGTCACAAAAACACAATTGAAGTCCGATTTAGCGCCGATGTCAGTTTGAAAAGCAGAAACAGTTCATTAAACGAAAGCCGGGAATCAAATAAAAACAGATCGAAAACACTTGAAGAACGTGATCTATGCGGACGAAACGACAACAGACGACTGTTTAAGCGTCACAAAATGGCGGCCCATAACGTCATTTGGGGTTACCGTTTTTAATCTAAGTATAAGAATGCTAGTAATGCCATTTGGGGTTACCATTTTCAACCTAAATATAAAAATGCTACTTTTTTTCGCGCGTTCGGTTTGGTCATAGTTTTATTTTATATTTAATAAAAGTTATCTTATAGTCCATTATTTTCAAATTCTTAAAAAGAAAATCAAAACGTATTATTTCATAAAGTATAACTGTATAAGAACAGATTACGATACTATTATTGCTTGTTATTGTTAGCACAGCACTACAAATATAAAGCGCTGACAAAACCTTGTAATAGCGCAGTTTAGATTTAGAAAAATATTGTTTAAGTACCAAGTTATTTGACACTCAGTTTGACACAATATTATAACATTAATTGATTATTTATATAATAATTTTGTTTTAATGCTCATCGATTGTTAAAACGGTAAACAACCAGCAATAATATTTTTATCGTAACTGCAACGCCATTACAAAGTTACTTCGTCAGTTCAATCGGGACGTGTCCGGAACGCATTCTCTGAACGGCCAAAATATAGTTATTTCGTCCAACCATTAGTTTAACTTTTTAAATAAATAAGTGGTTGGACTAAGTACATTTAAAAAACTGTACTTCGTCTAACCATTTATTTAACTTTTGACAGCTATTAAATTCATCGTTTAATAGCTGTCTCTTTTATTTACATTTTGCTAATTCAGCTTAAAGTGCTGGAAATAGTACAGCCGGGTATTTCAAAGTATAATGTGGTATTAGCTCACAATAAGTTATGTATACATATTCATAACATACCTATTTAAGTCTCATGCAAGTACCTATTTAAAAAGGTAAATTTTACGCACTTTAACAGAACACCTGAGTCTCAAACGTTGAAGTTGCTGTTACTTAGTTAGTTGCCGCGGCAAAAGTACGTAGATACTTTATAAAAAGGAATCTTGCAAGTTAGATTTTACACTGAAAATTTTAAAATTATTTTCACTGACTATCTGTCTTGTCTCTATACGTTTTGGAATGAAATACGTCTTACGACTAAAACTTATGTTTTACGGTTTACATTCATATTATAATGATGAAAATGGCAACAAGAATGTTTTTTAGTGAACATAACGATTTAAAAACCGTCTCAAATACATTTAAATTGTTATTCACTTTCATGTTTTTAAAATTTTAATTGAATGTTGGTGCAAAATTTCAATTAAAATGTTGCACCAACATTTACCACCCCGTCGGCCGAGGGGTTAGACGCCTAACTCTACCCACGAAAGACGTGGTTCCGGTTCCTTTCCCGCAGGGGACATCCATTTGAACATAAGTACATCAATGTCTATGTTTGCGTATCTGGGTATTTATTATATTTATTCTAGTATTCGTTTAGTTATTTCTATATATTAGTATCGCTGACTAGCACACATAGCACAAGCATATAATACGTTTACTAATTAGGGTTAAATCAATTTGTGTTATTTGTTCAAGGATATTATTTAGGATTTATTAAAGCTTTTAAAATATTGTAAATAACATTATTTGTTGTGGCTAATATTAATAATTCTTAAACTAATCTGACAATTAATCTATTTATTTTATAACATTTTATTTTTGCAAGTAATTTATAGGTTTGTAAATACATTTGTGTTTGTTCTTCTGCTCCTAAGGTAAGGTAGGCTGTGTAGGCAACAGCGCCATGGTAATGTATTAGGTACCGGACAACGCCCTTTTTAGTGGTGTACTTTATGTTCGGGGCTTGAGTACAGTAGCTTTGAACTTCACTATTATTGTTATCTAAGAAATAACTGGAAATTGACTTTTATGTAGTACATAGTTTTACCAGGCAACTTAGGTTTTTTATCCCTGTATATTAAAATACAGTCAATAGGTACTTATTTTAAAATTTACAAAAGATGAGTTACATTAAAAACACTATTTTAGGCCCTGTTCAGACGGACGATAAGTAAGTAAAAATGGTATTTTAATCGAATTACTTCAGATTTAATGCTTTTTTTTTGGAATCGGATTTATTTTTAAATAACAAAAATACTGCTAGTCACGATTCAAACTCACGAGGTTCATGTAGGCTTTTTTTTATATAATAATGGAAGGCAAACAAGCAGACAGATTTCCTGATGGTAAGAAATTCACGCCACCTAGAAACTGCATCAAATATGCTAGGTCTAAGAACTCCTCCCCGTTGGAAGAGCCAGGAGCCGACCGGCTCAATTGTACGGAGGCTCACTGGAGAATTTGAGGCCGTGAGTAAGGAAGAAAACACCAGGACACAGGTGGACTCTTCAGAACTACACACACAAAACAAAACACACACAGGAACCAACACAAAGCGATGTCACCTAAAAAGATGATATCACCAACACCCAGACCAAAAACACACACAGCAACACACACACAATTAAACCTAAGATTCACACAGGACAATAGATTGACACAAACAAACAAACACACAACAAAGAGCCCACCTGTGTCCAAATATAAGTCTAGGCTTACGGAAGCCTTGGCTCTGAAAACGAAGGCCCTGCAGAGCCTGGCAAGCTCGAGAAACACAAAAATAAAAATACAGACGGAGGTTTCGGACGCCATCATGAGGTTATACCAAATGATTGCTGAAACGGAACCGAGCAAAACTAAACGCGCGAACCCCGTCACCGAGCCAATAGAAGTTCCTCAGGCTCTGCGGAGCCAATGTTTATCGGATGAGGGGACAAAGAAAGAGCTTCTGGTGTTTAGACAAATACTTGAAAAGCACACAAAGGCCATAGAAGAAAATAACCAAAAGATGGAAAGACTCAGAACAGTCATAGAGGAAAATCAGGCAGAGCAGAAGAGGCTATCATACGCGAGTGTAGTTGCAGCCTCGCCAGCGAGGAAACGCGCCGAACGGGCCGCGCTGCACTCGATTGTGATAGCCTCCACTAGCGAGATTGAAACGGGTGAGGATGTGCTGAAAAGAGTAAGGAAGACGGTAAATGCGAAAGAAAAGGGGATTAAGGTGGAGAATATCAGAAAGGCAAGAGATAGGAAAAAAATATTGGGGTGCAGAACAGAAGAAGATAGACAGAAGGTCAAAGAAAGGTTGCAAGAAGCACAACAACTACTAAAGGTGGAGGACGTCAGCAACAAAAAACCACTCGTTGTAGTCAAGAATGTTCTTGACTGCAACCAGGATGAGGATATTTTGCTGGCGCTCCGAAGCCAAAACGAGGGTCTATTTACCAACCTAGATGAAAAAGACCAAGACGTAGGTATTATCTTAACAAAAAAGACCAAAAACCCCAATATGTGCCACATTGTGGCAAGAGTCTCCCCGCCCCTGTGGAAGAGAATGACGAAGCAGGTCTACCTTTACATAGACCTGCAACGTCTGCGGGTAGAGGATCAGTCCCCCTTGATCCAGTGTAGCATGTGCCTAGGATATGGCCACAGCAGAAAATTGTGCAAGGAGACAGCTCAAAAGTGTAGTCATTGCGGAGGAGCCCACCTCAGAGCAAAGTGCTCGGAATGGTTAAACAGCATGATACCTACATGCTGCAACTGTTCCAGCGCAAAGCTCGAAAAGGTGGACCATAATGCCTTCAGCAATGACTGCCCTATTCGAAAAAAATGGGAGTCTCTTGCGCGAGCCACACACACACACACACACACACACACACACACACACACACTTTCAGCAAATAAATTGGAGCAAACTTCGTGAGAATTTCTCCCAATTACTAGCTAAAAACAACAAACCAAAAACGCAATAGACAACTTAAATTAAAACACAAACACCACAAAAATAACAAGCCAACAAATATACTCAGTACTGTATACTTTTATATAGTCATAGAGCATATTGATAGGAAAAATAGTCAGTAACACATTTTATAATATTTAATTAATAATTTATTTTAGTGTAGTCAAATTGTTATGTATTGTTATGTCAAATGTATAAAGATAAATGTAAACTAGGAAAATAATAAATCATAATGAAAACGTACGCAGAAAGAAGAAAGAAGATAAGAAACAAAAAGAAGAAATTATTTAAAACCCTTTAATACTCCCGAAAATTTTAAGTTTAATAAAGAATAAAATATGAAATTGAATACACAGTAGATAGGTGGGTATCCCCCCCACAAAAAAGAAAGAAAGATTGAATGAATAAAAGAAAGATAAAGTATGCAGAATAAATGTGCGAGAAGGATAAACGATAGAACTTGTATGAAAGTGAACTTAGCATTACAAAGGCACTGCGTTACGCACGGCAGTGGAACTAGATGGTTGCCAGTAAATAGCAACCGAATAAAAAAAAAAAGGAGGATGGCTCGGTGTTAGTAACGTTACACCTATGCTCGCCTTTTACGAGCTGCCTAGCAGGAAGGCAGATGGTCTATCCTGCGAAGGAGCCCGGACCAACCTTTTTTTT
>NJDC01002364.1:33472-69913 GCA_002245475.1 Calephelis virginiensis
TTCCACTCGTCAGGAAAGGCACTGCCTGCTAGTAATACATTGAAGATGTTTACTAGTAGGTATATGAGTGCGGTGGAAAATATTTAATTACCCTGTTTGAAATACCGTCATTTTTATTGTAAAGGCCTTTCTATTGTAAAGATCTTTGATAATATCTTTCACTTCATCGTGGTCGGTGGGGGGTAACGGTTCGCCCTGGGGAGGTTCAGATGCTCTACGCACTACGTAATTGTTTACAGTATTTATGTGGTTCCGGACCAACACGGGGGCTAACGAAGCTCTGTCAACCTCAATACGGATAAGTCCATACTTAAAATGCTTAATTATCGTCAATAAAAAAAATTATCGTCAATGTCGTCGATAATGATCCTATAACGTTAAGTAATTAAAAATTCAACGTATAGTCTTAGTTTCTAGTGACTCAGTTGGCAGAGTGTCGTCAGCGTAGACGAAGATCGCAAGAACAAACCTTGTCTACTAAGGTAAAAAAAATATCTGTATATAAATAAAAAAAAATAAAGAGAACCTTAATCAGATCACGAGGTAGGTCTTACGGCTGACACTATCTGACCTTTGGTATGTCCTCGTCTCAGCAAGATAACAAATTGGATCATTTTTATCAGCTCATGACACATATAATAACAACCAATGTATTGTGGTGCTACATATTTATTTTTAAATTTAAAAAAATGAGTTAAAAATAGGTCTTGTTTATAACGATCTTTTAAGTACGAAATACATTAGGTAGCGAATAAGCACGCGTCTCTCTTGATGGTAAGAGACAAACGTGGCCTGTAGAAACCATAGATGTCGTGTGGCTGGGATGGCCAATTGCGCAAGTCTACCGCCTACCGGGTAGGGATACCCTCCGGACTGTAACATGATACTGTCATTATAACGGCAGAAATAGGTTACCTACCCTACCCGCACATGTTGCGTTACCTATTCCTATATTTTTTATTTATGTGGGAGTTCAGTGAACAAGCACATGACCTTCTAAAGGAAATATACAACAGTGGCTTATATACACCATAGATACTACAGGTGCCTATAGTGCAAGTCTTCCGTCTACCCTATCCTCCGGACTGGAACAGGATCTAGTCATTGCGGCGGCAGGAATAGGTACGGAAGCGAATCCCTACCCGGGCAGGAAATTTTTATTTATTATGTGTATACCTATATACACGTCACAACTACCCCATGTATGGTCTATGTGAAGTAACCGATTTTCTATTTAAGAAGACCAGGACCAAAGAAATGTCAGTGGAAGTCCATGTGCCCTGGTCTTTAGTCACTTCCAATAATAAAAACACGACCATAAATTTGGATTGCAGCTCGATAGCCGATACCAATTAACCTTCAGTTCAACAGAAGTTATTTAAATCGAGATACTCAATGTGAGGTCAATGACAACCTCATATTTATTCATAACTTTATACCTACTAGTACTAGGAGTTTTGGCGCCATCGAGAGAAAGAAGGCAGTTTTTTCGTAAAAACCGAATTGAGTTTATATAATAAGTAACATTCGTCAATTTTGGTGGCATTTTGTAAATTTAGTTTATTGTTTTATGCTAGTGAAATATTAATGAAGAATGAGTGTGTTGTGTATTTCTTCGTTGCCGCCAAATCTTACTAAACTTGAACAAGGAGGACATCGCTTTACCTAAGACTTTGACATGACTTTCTATGACGATTTAGAACTAGTTTTGAATTAATTTTGACCTATTTTAATGAGATTAACATGTGCTTGACTAAAGACAGCAATGGGTGACGCCCATACCTAAAACTAAAAAAACTTACCAATTGGGCCTGTGATCACGTCTTCGATCGCGCAGTGGTTTTTGAATTGAAAATGGAAAAAAACATATTCAGTTGCGCCATCCTAAAATCGAAGCCGAGACAATATAATGTAGTCAACGCCAATACCTAGCACACTTAGGGTCACTCACACGTTGTTAGATTAAACATTTACCTCGGAGTTAGCTTCGAACAAATGGCTAAATCAATGTGTATCTGACAGTTTGACCCATAATTAAATTTACGAAACGTGCTAGTGGCCCAGCCGTGGTTGCCAGAAAAAAGCCAGAAAGTTGTTAAAACGTCATCGGAATGTAGTAATGGCACTTAAACAAATAAACCGAAAGAACAAAATACACAAAGCAAAAAGTAATGTTGTAATTAGGTTTTGATCTATGCATACAATAGATTTTCATATTATTCGCACAACCAGACAGCTTTCCTATTAATACAATATAATTAGTATGTCGCTTACAGACACTACATATCATGTGGCCGACATCTTCATATCATATCACAGTTTATCGGATACCCTACCGCAAGTATGGAAAACGACAATTGCGAGCATTGACATTATGGAGGCGGGAAGCAGGAGTAATTAAAAGCGCACACTGTTGAGGGAGCGGAGCGTGCCGGTTCGGGGCGCATCGCATTGCAAAGCGGAATTTTGTCACTTAGTACGAAATAGTAGAGTAAACAATAAGGCTAGCAATTCTACTTTGAAATCATTAGAGTATGTTCACGTCCATAACCCCAAAAAAGTAAGCAGAGGTACAACCAGGGCACCCACGACTAACCGAAGACACTAAGAGTCCCACAATGCAAGCCTATCGCCAACCCAAGGCAAGGCACACGTCCAATCCCGAGTAACATTTTTTAATTAGACTGTTTTTTTGTTGCCCGACGCGGGAAGCGAACCCGGGAAATTATTAAAATATGTAGAAAGAAGTGCCTCTTAGCCTTAAAACCTTAGCGTTAAAATGACATTAGCACTCTGTTCACATTATTGACATCGTTTTTACTCTCGTTTTTCCTTTACCGTAGGCCGCATTGGGGACTGCGCGCAGGGCGCCGCCCAAATATCTGCTGCGATGCATACATAATACAAAAAGGGGCTGCTGATGGGCTCCGTCCAAGTGTGGGCTATCCTTTAGACTGCTGTACAGGGTCTGTCTCTATCACCTAATAATAAATAATTTACTAAACAGAACATGTTTATTCAAAAATGGCTATTGCAAGTATGTTGTGTCCCTACATGCAAACATCACGTGGTCGAGTACCTAGGTAGTTATAAGCTAATATAAAATCCGTTAAAAGTTAATGGATACGTTAAATAAACAAGCTAATTGCGTCATGTAAACCAATCGAACCGATTAAAGCTAAAAATACAAATGTCCGGTTTCAGCAAGCGGATGGACATTTTTATAGAATGGACGTCATTCGGGCATGCACACCGCCTCTCAGTATTTCGACTATACTATGTTACGGTACCGTTACTATGTAGCTAGCAACAATGGACAAATGAAAATTGTAATACGTGTAAATGATCGTAAAAATACAAATTTGTGCACAAGATATTCCAGGAAAATTAAATGACTATAAGTATCTTTACGCCCATATCTCCGAAGAGTTAGGCAGAGGCACAACAGGCACAACCCACAACATAGCCGAAGACACAATGTGATAGATTAAAATAGTTTTTTAATCAGTTTTGACGCAAATCGATTTTATCAAAGACATAAATAATTATTTAATCAGTTAATAACTCGTTAATGTAAATGGAGAGTAAAAGTTAACTAGATGCGAGCGTGTTGCTGTTACGGCGACAAGCCGGAGGATGCCCGTTGGCGATGACAGACATAAAAGGAAATTTAGATGCCGGTGCAACTTGTAGAATGTACTCGTTACACTGACTGGATGGCGGAGAGAATATTTTCATTTTTTTTTTTTGACCAAATAAGAGGGTCTGTCGTTTGTAAAACTAAATGCCACGACTGGATTAGCACGCGGCCACTGAACTATTTGTTAAGTGTAACTCAAAACTACTAGTTGTATCTAGATAATATCCACATGGGACCATCTCGGAATCATGACCTATCTTTCCAGAGCCATCAAAATATTTTTGAGTCGGTTTGAGATAGCACGAATCACACAAGCATTTAAGCATAAGAAAAAATATAGATTAAAAGCTTGTAAGTATTGTAAGTTCAGAACCAATTTAAAATCGCGATGTCCAAATCCAAGTTGCACAGGCAAATCCACCGACTTTTATTTATGTATCAAAAGATTTTAAAAATGTATTCATCAAAATATTATGTGTCATGACAATCGCAACACGTAATATTTTATCACACATCATAATATAATCAAATTCTAAGTAAACTTGCAGACATTCATGACTCAAATTTTGATTTATTTACGATACTGACCCACACGTCAAGATTTTGCAAGCTTTGACAATCAAACAAATGTGAATCAGTTAGTTACTACTTACTTATACAGAACGTGAATTTCAATATATGGGAAGGAAATACCAAGATGGCGTAGCTATTAATTCCTTTGGTGATAAATTACCCTTTGGAAAGTGAAAAGTTTGGCGCTATCGGGAGAAACAATAGCCGTTCGCACTTTTTTTCATAATTACAAAATTTTATTTACATATTAAGTAAAACTGATTATAACTTTTTAAGTTTGATGGCATTATGTACAAGTTCGTTTAGTTAAAGTGCACAAGTATATTATTCACGAAGGAAATAATGTATCGTGCATTAGAAATTAATGTTAGCTCGTTGCCGCCAAATCTCACTAGATGAGCTTGAAAGTAAAGGGGTCATAACATTACCTACCCAAGATTCTGACATGACTTTTATGATGACTTCTATTTTTAAATAGTTTAAGTCCGATTTCTCTAAATCGGGTAGATTGATGCAAATTTAAACTGGACTAATAGCAGAAGCTAAAGCTCACTCCAAAAAAAGAAAACGTTCCAAATCTTTTTTTTAAAGCTGTCGAAAAAGTTAAAAAATATATTCACAACTAAACATTTTTAATTTCATTTGATTTACATAGGTAAGCTGAGAAAGACGGTTAGATCGTTCCTCAAACGAGAAAAGGTGGTAGTAGCTACGTATTCCTAAATACTTACTTTGCGATCGTATGAAAAGTTTTTTCAACTAAATAATCATTATAATAATTACATAAGCAATATTTAACACCAACTAGGGCCTATGTTTTTTTCACCTGCAGACAAAACATAAAACATGAAACTTTCTTATTAGTGCAAGCCGATATTTCTTAAATCTTTTAATGTTTTCAACATAGGAACCCTCAAACTCAATGTTATTTTCAATTTTATTTTGTCTGTCATTTCAGCTCATGAGAATAGATATATTTTACGAAATGGTTAAAAAAATGTAAGACGAGTAATGAGTTTGTCATAAACGAATACTTTGCCCATGTCAAAGTCAAACGACATTAAAGGATATTCGTTTTTCTGTTGATTTTTGTGAAGTCTGTTGATAACTGTATCCGTGACAATGATTTTACTTCCGCCAGTATTTGTGAGTGTAGTGGCAAATCTATCGACACCTTATTAAAATGTCATCAAGTTCCTCCGAAAACCAATTATTGGTAAAACGTGTAGTCGACACAAAATGTCACTGACAGCACATTTGAACTCAAAGTTGAGGACATATTTAACTGTTAATATAAGATCGGATCCTAAACTGACCTTGGTCGAGCTGATAATAGAACAAAACATATTTAATTATAGTACTCGTACAATTTAATTATAAATTTAGAATCGTAGAAAATATATATTAAAAATGGACTGGCCAAAAAATATTTTTTTATTATATATATATATTTGAAGTGAAAACTTCTTTAGCGGCGTTGCGCACTTTTTTTGGAATGGGTAAAAACTTCTAAACTCGCTTCAGGACACGTGGCCTGAAATTTCGTAAGACGGCGCCAGGGTTGGCAATTTTTAAAAACATTTGTTTTAAACATCTTGAAAACACATAAATAAACTCTTTATACTTTTACATTCAAGAAATCAAAAACTTATGGTATATTTTTTTACTAAAGAGTTGGCAACATCAATATTGCTAGATGGGATTCTCCTGACTGACAAGCGGTAATGCGGTGAATGAATGTTCATAAAACGCGAGGATTTCCCGGTTCGCTTTTGTTCAGCTAGATAGAACGAAAGCCGAACGAAATCGATCAATTCATGTTTTGCATGTGTAATGTGGTGGACACGTATTTTGTTTACGTAATTGTTTTTGTTCGGCGTTATTAATAAACAATTACGGTGCGTGTATGTGTGGTGTGTTATTTGGGAAAAAAATATGATAACAAGGCGGAAGAAAGACCCGCTTTGGCGTAAGTAACTTTATAGAAATTCCAGCCTTTTCGAGTTCTACCACTGGAATTGGCGGAAAAGCACTCGGACCGCAATGCAAGCATTGCAGGACAAACATGGTGGGCCTGATTGTTCGTATGAGAACACATTTGGAAAAGTGTTCAGATTATGCATCTAGAAATTCGAGTGCATCCACCTCTTCTTCGATCTGATCACAAATCTGTGAAAATGATTCAAGTGGTGATGGTAAGAAAGTAAATAAATGTATCCATTAACTATTTGTCAAAGATCAGTGAAAAATAATGTCATTCTGCTTACAAAATGTTAGCAATATTTTGTAATTTTTATAATCAATAAATAACAATAATTGTTATTGCCGGTCCTGATACATCCTTTGCGCGAATGTTCATGTTGTCATGTTTGTGTACGATAGCGCAATAAATGAATATTGTATTCTACCACATAAATTATAGTATTTTCATACTGATAAATTAAGCAATTCGTGCAAAATTATTCCTTAACCATTCCAAAATATCAAAAATGCACAAAGCTAATATTCAAGTTATCACTTCTGTCGGCACTCCCGGAGTACAACCCGGTTTTTTTATTATTTGTTAATTAGAGAAGCAACCTACCGCCTTCACATTCCATACGTCTTATATTTTAAGTGAGGACAAAATTTTCTTATTATCTTAATGTTGCGACATTTTTTTTTTTCATGTTGCAATATTAAGATAATAAAAAAAATATTCGGACTTAATGAAGTATATTTTTTATTATCATCTTAGTAACTAGTGTCGATATTCGACACTAGTTACTTAGATGCACCTAGATATTTAGATGCACCTAACCTAACCTAACTAGTTTTACCTGGCACCCCAGTAGGTCATCCAAGTAAGTAATCAGCAGCTTAATGTCTTCACATTCGATAACGTTTTACATTTTAAGTGAGGACAACATTTTCTTATTATCAGCTCGCTGAAGGTCGATTTTGGTTGGGATCTTCTACCCTACCTTCGATACGAGTATCAACGCCAGATGTTATGTCGCATGCTATAAATAATCAGATTTCTACAGAATGCAGTTTTTGTATTACAAGATAGTAGCTAAAAAATAAGTAATGTTCTATTGAAAAGTTATGAATGCAAACAGTTTTAAGTATTAATCCTTATCATGAAAGATATAATATGACGAGTTTATCTTTGAGAATATCTTACGAACTGTGTTTGCGACAAGAGGATACTTTCTTTTATTTAAGTAATATTATTAATCCCCAAACGGAACAGGTTGTTGGATGTAAACGTATGCGTTTGTGTGACCGATTTTAATGCGAATTTTCAGTTTGAAATGGACGTAATAGATGGGTACGTTTTGTCGGGGGTTGTTGGAATTTTTTAATGAATGATTTTGCAGATATGCTACAAGGCAAGGAGCTTTTTTGATGGTAGGAGGCAACCTTTGCCTATTGACGATATTTGTGCGCCTTGAGATCGATCAGACATCAGATCAGGCAAATCTACCTTACTTTCCAGCTCGGAAAACACGCACCTTATCGCTCTTCAGAATTATTAAGTTTTGACGTTTGACGTACACGAATCGATCATCTTATTTCAAACTCAGAAGAAAATACAATTCAACCAATTTATTAAACACACCTGTGCAAACATACATTCAAAAAGCATTCAAATACAAACCCCGCGAAAGCAAAAGCAATCACCGAACGCAAACATAACGTCAAAAGTATTAAAATTCGTACAAGTTCAATGGCTTACGTAGAATGTCACCTTTTTCCAATGTTTGTTCTGGCGACTATGTTTGTGTTAAGTATATTTAGTATTTACGCCTCTAACTCAGGAGTGTGAGGCAGTGGTAACCTGTAGAAGTTACTTTTAGACCCACAATTTGATAGGTGGGAAACCTTAACGCCAACTGGGCAGTAATTCTGATTCTAGTTGTGGTTTTATTTGAAAATAAAAAAAAATGTTGCTCAATCCGTAATTGAAACCGGGTCCTCATGTAGTCAACACCAACAAAGGCCTACTAGACCACAGAGATGATTCTACATCTCTCACTCATTGGGTATTTAGGGGCAGATTCATAATTAGAGAATTACTGGAACGATTTTAAATATACATTGTTTTTTTTTAATTTGATTTGCCCTGAATAGCAGAATAAATATCAAAACATTTCAAAATTAAAATAAACTGATCAAGTAGCATAAAGCGGTTGGTACAAAGTTGGCCAGCACAACAAGTAATAATATATAATAATGAACATTTTTTTTGAAGTTATAATTTTCAACTAGACAAATCCCACCAATTGGTCGAACCCATTATTAGTAAGCAATTTATTTTGCTTACCAAGTTAGCAACCTATACTAACATAATAAAATTATAATTACATACCATAGACATAATATATATTACTTCGTATTACATACCCATATATAGGTATACAAGCTTAAACACTTTCATTGGACCCGACCGGTAGCTTCACCACCGGTTGTAGCACTGGAAGGGAATAAATTAATAGCTTTAAAGTTTAAATAGACACTTTTACTATACACCTTCAATCTATTTGATTAAGACGCCGGCGCGATAGATTCTGTACTCAAAACTTTATTTAGCAATTAAATTTAAATGTCAAAATTATGAAAATTAATTAAATGGGTTATCAGTAACAAAACTACTGGTGGTGAACTTCTGTGCAGCAGCTTGCCCGGCCAGGGATCTACCGCCTCACCTCAACCACAAAAAAGCGTCCTATAAAATACATGCCGCCTTACCGCAAAAAAATAATTTAATTAAACATGACATTCAACCAATGACATGCTAAAAATGGCATCATGTCATTGGTTGAAAACCATTTTTAGACAGTGTTTAAAAAAAAACGAGCGTTTAAAATTGTCTGTGATTCTGTGACCTGTTAGCTGTTGTATCACAAAAAAAACTCTCGCTTTCCATCCATGTTAAATTCTCTTAAAAATAAGCCAGGCGCTTTCCAAAACAAATTGGCAACAACCTGGTTTTCACATTTGCGTTTTAATTAAGTATTGCGTCAAGATTTACATGAACTCATCCACGTGAATTGTACGAATCTTCTCCACATTTTTAGCTAGTTCATCATCATTAATCACATGTGTATATAATTGTTATGTCACATTGTTTGATTGATATTAACTCCGAAACTGCTAACCTGTTTTCGATGAAATTCAAATTTTAACCAACTTAAATAGATGCACGTCGCCACCACCATCAGTGGCAATATGTGTTTTTCTTAGTTATGATGCCACACACACATACAAAGAGATACATCAAACTTATATACACGTATACATATAGGGATATACAGACTCAACCTTCTTACATACTCGTACTAATACATATAAAACATGTCATACATCTTCTTACATAGGTACCTATAATACATTTTTTATACATAAGATAAAGATTTTATTAAATACTTTATTTATTTACAAAAAAAATTCTCGGTCATTGACATTGACCTCAGTTTTATTGTAGTGGTGATTGCAATGTCAATGATAACAAACCAGACAGTACAAAATTCATAGTCAATTCAAAGACCTAAGTTTAAGATTCCAAGATTTTTAGACTACTTATAAGGGAATGCAAGTTTGTATTAAAATCGCAACTAGATATTCTAGGCTGATGCATTCGAGGGTTAACAAGCTAGTTATAAATAAAACGACTAAGTGGGAGTCGCACTCGCTCTTGAAGGGTTCCGTAGTATCAAACAAATATAGGGATAGGGATTGAGATTAAGATTAGTAATAATATTTTTATGTGATAAGACAGCGAACAAGCACACAGCTCTCCTGATGGCAAGAGATAATCATGGCCTGTACTTGGCTAACTGGGTGCAAGGTACATCTCTTTCAAGCCAATTTTTGTTAAAAGTCATCGTTGTGATGATTTTTTCTTATATTTTTCACTTATTTTAAAAATTAAAGTTACTTACCTACTTTTACCTTAGAAGTTTGTATTTTTCAAACGACTGTCTTTAAGAAAAAACGATTTCAGAAACCTCAACGTCATTTTTAAAGAACTATCTATAGACATCCCCTATGTAAATGTTTCAGATTCTTTTCTAGTTACAGTTCCATGTATTTATGGAGATCACAACCGCTTAATTATTTTGTTACATTTATAAATATAAAAACGAATCGCTAAAATGTTTGTAAGCGTATGATATCCCAACGAGAGGTTCGATTTAACTAATTTGAGTTTTTTTTTATTTGTAGAATTCCAAAGAAGGTTTAAAAGATAAGAAAAAGGAAGAAACTAGGTAAAACATGTTAATTTTTCCCATTCAATTTAAATGAATGAAAAAAAGTTTGCCGTGACAGCTAGTTACTGGTTTTGTATGAAAATCTTCAAGTGGTTCACAGCAGTTGAAAATAAAGTAGTTGCAACATACGGGCGGACCGACGGTTACGTCAAATCTACGCGTAAGCGTTCCGTTTTACACCATTCGACAACGGAACCCTAAAAAACTTTGGTAGCTAGATCCTAGTACTAAAATTAAAAATCTTAATAATAATACGAGTACCAACATCATTTGAAGAAGAATTATCTCGATAACGTTAGCTTTCTAACAAAGAAAACCGCATTGAAATATATCCATCCATTTAAAATCAACAGACAGACAGGGAGACACATACACAAACACAAGCCCGTGCACACATACCTACTTGTATATAGGTCGTACCTACTATACGTACAAACATATGAAAAGACACACGCACGTCAAACTTATAACACTATCTTTTTCGGGGGTTAATAAATAGACCAACAACATTGCTAATCTAATTTTAGGTCATCACTTACACACTAGCTAGGTACTTTGGCTAGTCGTAGGTGCCTTGGTTGTGCCTCTACCTACCTCATCGGGGATATGCGCGTGAAGATACTTTACTTTTACTTTTTCACTTACACAGAAGTAGGAATAAGTAGGTAGCACGATAATTAATAAAAACTAAACTGTACTACTGTAAGTTGTAAAAAAGACAGCAACTTCATGATATGTACCTACCACATGACCTTCTCAAACTTTATTATCTTTAAATTAAAAAAATATTTTGTACGTACTTTTGTAATTAAACTGCAATTCTAAATTTAAATTCATTTTTCTACTACTATCCAGAATTCAAAAAATGTTTTTCGTTTTTAAAAATGTGTTTGTTCAATAGGTAGGTATATACATACCTTAATAAAGTAAGAACTAAATTTAAAAAAAGAGTTGAATTCATTTTGCAGCAAATGAAAGAAATTTAAATCTTAACTATTTTTTTCAATTAACTTACTTTTCTTTATTTAATCAAATACTTGAATTGATTGAATTTCAAACAATTAAAATTAAAGTAAAATACACAATTTCATTCACATAATGTTTAAAACATAATAAACAATAAATAAAACATGAACTTAGTTTGAATTAAAAATCTGTATGCACTTTCTACTTACTACCAAGGTATCTGCCTACGCCATGGAATTTTGCGTAAAATATTTCTTCTTAAAAAGTATCTTAGTAGTATTTCTTCTTCTTTTGTAAATATGGCTTTTGAACGTTTTTCACGACTACTTTGCCAACGTCAAGTTAGGTAATTCTTATACAGTCATTAGTTACTATGTACAAAGTCATGTCAGGTCAGGATCTTGAGTAAAGCGGTGGCTTCGTTACTCTAGCTCATTTAGTGAGATTTGACGGCAGCGAGGAAATAGACACCACACTAATTTCTTCATGATTATTTCATTTGTGTACTTTCACTGATCAAAATTAATTTAATTCCCACCTTAATTAACCAACTAAGACGAAGTATATTCGTGTATAATAAACACGAAATTCAATAATAATGAAAAATTTAGGACCACCTTAATTTACGATGGCACCAAAAAAACTCGTAAAATATTTCAAAATTAATAAAATAACGCAAAACCTCTAATCATAAAAGTAAAACTTATTCAGAGTAACACCACTTCATAAGACAGAAAATCCATAGTCATTCTAAATCTAGAAACAAAATCTACAATACATAGAATCTAATAATCTCTACCAACCAGGTTTGCTAACTGGCTTGAAGATACAAAATTTATCTTTACCTTTTTCATGATCACAGGCACTTGATGGTCCAAGGACATTTTATTTTCTTCAGAATTCATGCACACTCGATAGATCTGTCAGTCACACTCAAGTCCAAATCCCGTTAATCCAAATCTAACTTAACATATTCACTTGACACTTGGTTTTTCACTGTTCACCGATTGTTTTTTTTGGAAATATTTTATTTTTTTAGTGGATAGTATATTATATTTCAATTCGGAATGATAGATCGTGGTGCGCGGCCTCTCCCCGCCTGCGCTCAGAGTGAAATGCGCTGTGCGCGACCTACCGAGTACCGATATACAACTATACACCCTACTCCCTACCCCGCGCCTACCCCAACCACTTGTGAGCCCATACTATACTATCATACTCATCTAATCAATTAATTAACCAAATTAAAAATTGTATGATAGCCTACAGAAAAACAGTTCAAGAGACAAATATTTTAAGAATTATAAATAAACAACACGCCATCGGGTCGTGATGCTCACGCGCCGGTGCGTGATATGGCGCCTTCGAATCTCCTGACACACGCCGAGGGCCAGGTTATTATTGATATTGTGTGGAAACTATAATATTTACATCAAATTACGCCTTGGCACATATTATATCTGCCTAACCTGTCAGCGAGCTGGCGTGAAGCTATGTATGTTACGTCTTCAATTAATGTGGGATTAAAGAGAAACAGGCAGACGAATTTAAAAAATACACGTCGCTTTTAGACTAGATATAATGTGTAAATATATAACCAATGCAAAGCTTGGATGTTCAACTTGGATGTCAAACTTGACTTTTCTACATATGTCAGGGGTTTTCTAGCATTTAAAATAACCCAGACATAGTTACCTATAAAAAAAATATGCTTATTGGCCTTTATAAAAGATAAGTATTATTAAGGGTGAGTTGTCGCAAAACTCTATAACCTAGATATCATCAAAAGTCTCCGAATAAAATATAAGAAAAGGCTTTTACAATACCTACTACTATCGAAGCTATTTAGCTTCAAAATCTCAGTGGTAGCAGTGTTAATGGTTACTGAACCGGTACGCATTGGTAACGCGTCAGTTCAAGAAATTTTACATCATCACATTGTGGAATTAAGTACATTCGGTAATAACCCCTCTTTCGGTCGGCTAAAAATATTTTAACGAATTTATAACCTCCGTTGTTAATTCGGTTAAAAAAATAGTAAATATCCCTCGACAAATTACGCAAAATGACCTAACCCATACCATATAGGTATACCCAAAGCAGACCTTTACCCACCATATTTGCAAATAGATGAATTTGAATTTGAAAAGCATAGTAGAAGGAACCCAAGTAAGCAAATTCTGTGCTTTTGTTAGGGGTGTTAGTCAACAATAGTAATACATAGAATAATAGGTACCTAGTTACTATGCGTCATAGTCTTCTCTTATCGTTATAAATTCTTTGATCATCTAGTTAATCAGTGCACATATTGAATTTTAATATATTTAGATTGTAGTATGTAACTGCAAATTGCAACATCAAACCGTATAAGGTAAATCGATTTTAGCATCCCTATTTTTAATTTGTCTCCCACTCTAAAAACAATTTCAAACAACATCAAAACATTTCGCAAACATATCATATAAATAAGTTTCTAATATAATACGTAACAGACTTTGAACTCAACTCTATTACATGATAACTACCTATATTATAAACAATCTCAGATATAGCACATGGCAAGTAATGAGATAAATGTAGTGTGCATTTATTTATTTAGTGATCAAATAATTATGTGATAACAGGACAGTAATACACCAAGCTATTTACAACACTAAGGGTGGGTTACTTCAAATCGCCTGTCAACGTCAAATTGTTCGTTAGCGTCAATATGTGATGACCACATCGCGTAGTGTAACAAAATTACTACGCAGCTACACGATAATCCAGTAAGACGAAATATACTTTGTTAATCTGGGATTGTCTTCTTAGATAGATTTACTGACACCTCAAATATTTACTGGCACCTTATAGATTTACTGGCACTATATAGATTTACCAGCGTTTTATTGAAACAATGGTGAACACTGTCGTCGCGGCAGGAATATGTACGAAGGATATCAACCTCAGAGCCTCTTCACGGAACCTGACCTAACTTAATGAACTATTTTATTTGCACGTTTAAAAATATGTTTCATCATTAAAATCATTAAAAGCTAATTTTGTCGTCATAATAACTGTCTAATAGCAAATATAATTAATGGTTACCTGAACTAGTTATATACCGCCGCACTTATTTCTGCAACTATAGTGACAGTGTTTGGGTCCAAAGGGTAGGGTAATGCGCTTTTTAGCTCAATATCTTCAGATAAAGTAAAATCCTTACAGTGTGGTGGTCCCGTACCTGACATTGGCTAAATAAGTCGTGAAAAACGATTGAAAGCCATATTTATAAAAGAAGAAGACGAACTATGTGCTTTGGTGGCTATAGACCACAGTTACATGTTTACTAGCTTAAAGCATAAAAAAAAACGTTTAAAATCCTTTCTCAACATTATGTAAAGTAATCCTGGTTGTTAAGTCCCGATGCAAAAAAGGGATGTTATAAATTTGAACTTTGATTGTATCTGTATGTGTGTGTATGAGTGTGTCTGACTGTATGTGGCATGATAACATTTTGTTTTTATTTGTGGCAGAACAAATTTCAATGCGGATTCTCTTAGTTTGAAAGCTGACGTGATCGACTAAATGAAGGTGATGGGTTTTACTGTTTCTATTTTAGTTTTATATACTTATTACTAATGTACAGTAGGCATGCATTAATTTGTACTTTCAATTAACTTCAAAGTAGATAAAATCTGTATTTTTAATTTATTCTTTAAATCAAATCATTTATTTAAATTGAAAACCTTGCTTTAATTGGTAGAAAAGTAACCTAAATGCAATGGAAATAATTCGACAGTTCGTTTTATAAAAGAGTATTTCAATAAATACATTAAATACTAAACCGCCCTGAATAATAACAGATGGAGGTATTATTAATATGCTGTGATTACTACAATGTCGAACCCTCATTCATCAGACACGGAGTGATTAATGGCCGATTGGTGTTCCGAACACACCGGATGATGGTAAAAATATTCATAGAAATTCCTAGCCCCGTCGTCTTAAGCTGGTTTCACGCATGAATACAAAATAGGCAAAAAAAAACACCATAGATGCAAGTCCCACGTCTCAGTCATTTTTCGTTTATTTTTATACACGTCCCCCTCACAACGTAGTGTCGACTGTCGCGTTTCCGATGGTATTTTCTACTAATAATTACTTTGGAGATTTTCGTTTGCGTGATCCGCAAAATAAATATAGAGGTTGCAGTTTGTCTTTGGCGTAAATATATGACGTCTTGTTATCATAACGTATATATATATATATAAATATATATGTATATTACACTAATTGATCTAGTGTGTTATCTATGATTGATCTCACGCAGCTAAAAGTAAGCTACTTATATCATGTTTGTGTTATGGATTTATGTTAACGATATGAATGCCTAAAGATACTTAAATAGATACCGATTTCATTACCGAATTTAATGAAAACACCCAGACTAAAAACCCGGACCTCGCGGTTGAACGGTAGCGTTAATCGTTTATACGAGTACTTTGGTTGGTTTAATACTCAAATATAGATTTAGATTTATACATTTTTTTGCAGACATTAAAATAAGATATTCAAATCCTGCAACGGCCCGGCTTGCCCAATTACAGTCATACCGATTTTGGTCGCCATAATGTCATTTCCGGGTTCGGACTTCTACTTTCTAGCATCAGACATGCTATTGATAATGAAAAATAACTCAAGTTAACCTACGTTGATAATAAGACACCATTAACATTTTTGGTTTTTCACGACGTGTACTTCTAATGTGGTATTGCAATGTAGCAAAATATGGAAGTGCCCCTAGGTACGTACATATATTTATTCATATTTTTAATTTAATTTTATTTGAACAATATACTATTATTACAGGACGGGCCTAATTTCAGAATGCAGAAGTAACTATTAATTAAAATAAAAAAATAAACATTTAAAACAAATCAAAAAACACAAAATCCAAATCAAGTACAAATCATTTATTTAATTCATAAGTATAAAATTTGTTTATGTAATGCCAAAATTTAAAAAAAAACGACGGGTTGCACTCCGGGAGTGGCGATAGAAGTGAAAACTTGAATATTAACGTTGTGCATTTTTGATATTTTGGAATGGTTAGGGAATAATTTTGCACCAATTGCTTTAATTATCAGTATGAAGGTACTATCTTTATGTGGTAGAATACAATACACATTTATTGCGCTATAATACACAAACATGACAACACGTATATTCGCGCAATTGCCATCTTACGAATTTTTAATCAGGTCACGTGTTTAGAAATAATCACGCGAGTTTAGAAAGAAAAAAAAAGAAAATATATTTATTTGCGGAATATTATGCGTGTTGAAGTTGTTAAAAAAATATTTAAGCTTTCCAACATATTCTACCACATTGTCGTGTGCAAATATTTTAATATTTATAAAAGGAAGTTTTTTTTTTTATAAAAGTAACTAGCTGACCCGGCAAACGTTGTTTTGCCATATAACTAATTAAATGACAATTGATCAGTTATCGACCCGGGATAATAAATGACTATTAAAAAATAGGGGTTTGTGATAAAAGGGTGAAAATTTAGGGTTGTATGTACTTTTGTATGCTGTATCAAAAAAAAATTGACTGAAAATTGCAAAAAAAAATTTAGGGGTGGACCACCCTTAACATTAAGGGGGATGAAAAATAGATGTTGGCCGATTCTCATAGATACCGGATAAGCACAAAAAATTTCATAAAAATCGGTCAAGCCGTTTCGGAGGAGTATGGCAACGAAAACTGTGACACGAGAATTTCATATATTAGATTATTTAATTATGTACACAATGTTTTAATGTTCATACAAAAAAATAGTTTCATATTTATTACAATTTGAATTATAAATTACAATTTTAAAATGTAAATAAATTTAACCCTGTCTACCATAAACTACCACCGTTTCCAAACCTAGCCAGTCGGGAGAAGAAACGGCGAAACAAACTCCCCTGGCAGCCAGTAGTGTAACATATCGTCATTGTAGTACCATCGTTTCCAAACATAGACCGCTTTCTGAAATTATAATAAATTATTATTATTATTATTATTATAAACATTATATCATTTATGCTTGTCTGCAAGAAAATCTTTAACACTATAGTATGTTTTCTCTAACAACAAGTCAAATACCTTCTTTTGAAATCTGTTTAATGGCAGTGATTTAAGATTATCAGGAATCTGGTTGTATATACGAATCGACATGCAATATATATTAGTTTTGCAAATATTGAGCTTTTGGTTAGGCACATGGAGTTTCTCACTATTTCTAAAATGTGATAAACCTTGGACTTCAGCATTTGATGATGGTTTTTTTACAAATACACAAACATCCAAAATATATAAACAAGGTAAAGATATATAAACAAGGTACAAATTTTTACCCATTCCAACGCCGCTAAAGAAGTTTTCACTTCAAAAAACGTAAAACACCAATAAAAATAATGAATCAGAAAACCCAAAGTCAAAAACTATTTATTTCTGATTTCTTTCTTTCTTTAGGTTTTGGCATTCGCTTTAACATTTGGCCATTAGTTAAGTAAAAATTTGCATTAAATTTACCAAAATTATAATTAGTCACAAGTCGTCAATAAGTCATTTTAGGGTCTTGGGTAAAGCGGTGGCCTCATTAGTCAAGCTCACATAGTGAGATTTGGCGGCAACGAGGAAATACACGATACGCTGATTTCTTCATGACATTTCATTTGAGCACTTTCTCTGAACAATATTGTACAAATTGTCACCAAAATTGACTAATTTCACTCAATATAAACATGAAATTCAATAAATCTGAAAAAACTTCGATCATCTTCTCTCTATAATAATGCTCTGATTTCAATCCTTAATAAAATGAACTTAGTATACTCAAGTCAGTTGAAGTGTCTAGAATGCAAACCACCAACACATTTGACAGTAAATTAAATAAGCCAGCCTTAACGCAGGGCTGCGTTTGAAATTGCATGCCAAAGAATATAGTTCTCTCGAGGCGCACAACAAACAGCCTACGCTTGAAACTTGAAAGCATTGAACCTTTCTCAACTATACAGAAATAAACTACGCCAGACATGCTCCCATACCTTAAAATTAATCCCGTTTTATACAAATGGACTATATTGCATCTGTCAGATTGCCTTTTAAATGCTTTAGATTTTAATTCATTAAGCTGGGTCCTCATTGTATTAATATCAATGATTACTACATATTCTGACAAATAAAGGTTTTAAGGAAAGGGGAGATATATATGTCGCAAGGTCGTATGCGTGGCTTATATACTTTGGTTATTAGTATAGTTGACGTAGCAACTAGCGCAATATAGATTGGCATTCAAAGGCTTCAAGTAAACACCACGTGCAGTAGCAAGTGCGCTTGCAGGTGTTGTCTTATCAGCTTGTTTGTCGGCTGCTACGGCTATATAAGTCAAAGCGAGCGTGCTTTGCGGGGCATTCTTTGTGAACGCCTTGCAGTGTTCGGACCGCTGTCTAGTACGGAGGTCGCCACTGGTAACAGGTCTCTCCCTGTCATAGGATGGCAAACAGATAATTCTAGATCGTAATTGTTAATTCAATTATGATTTAGGGCCCGGGTTGTGGGTCATTCGGGGGTGCATTATTTGGTTGGCACTCATGCAGGAAGAGCGGGGTGGAGCTCTCCTTCCCCTTCGGGGGTTTACTTTTGTTGTCATAGTGGAATGCTTATTCCTATGTTCACGATGGTTTGTTTGGCAACGGAAAGGCATACGCTTCTTGTTAGTGCGAGAGTACTGAATGATAGCGTGTGGACATCAGGATCGAGTGAATCACGTGCTACGGCTTTGTTCTGATATTTCTAAGTTGTTTAGTAGCCAAACACCCACAAGTTGTACGCTCCCGGGCTACCCGCCCGGCGACTCATGTATCGGCCAGTAGATAGGATGTGTTTTCGCTCCGACATATATTTATTCGTAAGGCTAGGTTCACTTAGTCAAAATTTCATATTTTTTAAAAAAAATCACCTTAGACAGGATTTGAACGTTTACGTTTAGCCTTCATCTTTTGCTGACGATGTTGTCACAATTTGAGCTACTAAGAACTCAAATTTTACCACAGATCGTTTGTTAGTGTTTTTTAGGAAAAAACAAAAGAAAATCAATACCCTCAATTTAAAACGGAGCGTGCTCAGTGATGCATCTAACAATTAAATATGAACAGTGCAGTAATTAATCACAAGCGATCTTTATTTACTGCTTCCATTGACGCGTTAATATAAATTGTTGACCGAGTGTTGATATCGTGATTTAGAAAGTATGCATTTAAGTTTCAGAGTATCTATTATAGAAATACGTGGGAAGAAAGATATTTAATAAATAATTATAACAAAATGTTACCACACTACAAGTAGCAAAATGTATATTTTCTATTCACTATCGCCTTTAGAGAAAAACTAAACATATCACATTGGTTTCTGAGTTAAACGATAATTTGGGGATTATTTTAGCAAATTCTGCACCCAAAATAATATGCCTAATTGGTGTTTGCGAAAAGTGAGAAAATACGAAAGATATAAAATATAATTAATGTTTATATTTTAAAAAGTAGTGTAGTCGTTACACTCCTATTATTATTTTATTTTAAACAGATATATTACAAACAAAACAAAAATAATCGATATTTCTTATATTGATCCAGATGTAGACATATCTTAATTCTAGGTCTGTATCTGTCTGGATACAGACATTCTTGCGTCCTTTCATTATTTTCTAGATTAAAATGCTGCCGCGCAGATGCGAATTTCAATTACTTGAATAGGAAATGCGTTGAAACAAATGTTAGTTTTATTTCATTCGAAGACTTCTTCGTGTTTTTGCGATGTGGCTCTTATTCCTAGTCCTATTTAGTATTAAGAAACACGTGTTGATAATATATTGCAAAACAACTTTTTATCATAAAGAATGCAGTTAAAAGGTAAAATCATAATAAAAAAAGCAATTCAGAAATTATGTGGGCTGTATAATAAATTCAGATCAATAATTATAATACCTACATATTTTGGTATCGAACAAAATTTCATTATAAGAAGCGAAGTTTGACATGGCACTAGTTCTATAATATCTACTCTTTAAATATATTTTGCTAGTAGTTTATACGCGACTTTGTCAACGTTAGAATAGTCACAATTTTCATATTTTCGTCCCAACTATCTTACTTTGAGAGACGATTTAAAAAAAATTGTCCTGCGTTTGAACTCGAGTCTAAATTTCATTAAAATCGTTCTAGTGGTAGAACTGTGGAAGTGTACCATGCACACAGACAGACACTTTCGCATTTGTATTAGTATGGATGAATATAGAAATATACATATGTAGTAATAATCTCTTAGCAAAATTACATTTAGATATCTAAGTATTTCCTTTATTTCCCGTGTTGCTTCGGGTCTCTCACCGAGTTTTCCTGTCACCTCACCCTGGCAGCTCATAAGAGGCGAAAATAGCTGAAATAGGTCAGTACCAAATAAGTATGAAGCATTAAAAACTAACAATACCTACATATTAAACAGAAAAGACTTATGTAACTTCTAATGATACATGAATGATAGATGATAAAAAAATCTTACGTCTTTACTTTACCTTTAAACGGCTAAAAGTATTTTCCAAATTTTCGCAGATTTCACGTTGGTGAAGGATACTTGCTACTCTCAGTCCTGATATTATCTTTTTTAAAGGCTAATGAATTTTCAAAAAAAAACGGAATTTGAATATGTTACTAACCTCGCGGTTTTTACTTCATCAGACTTTATTCCGATTATACAGTAACCTACTTCTTGCGGCTAAATAACTGGTACGTGGACGAAGCTCTGGCAACGTTTAGTAGTTTCAATCTTACAGCAAACTTACCGCACCCTGCTCCATGTAGATTGTCACAGATAGTCGCTAATCGGTGTAAGCTCAGGTAATAAACAACCTGGGTGGAATGCTAATACCGTTTCAGGTCTAGACCGGTTGCCCGACCATTGGCACCCCGTTTCTAGACCTAACATAGGACAGATATTACAGTCTAGGAGCATATTTAACGTCAGCGTATAAGGATTTGTTAACATCCCTAATAACCATGCCTGAACCTTAAGAATAGTCAATAAATTCGGTTCTCGTATTTACGTTTATCCGGTCCAGTGTCGGCGTTGGCCACATGAAGTCTCTGAATTGATTCCCAGGTCAGGCTACTTAAAATGGGTAGCATAAATTTTCATATAAAACAACGTTATACTCGTATAAGTGCCTGGTTGTCGGTAGGTTTGGCAACTCGTGGGAATTACCTTCGGTTAATTGTGGGTATTCCTAGTTATACCTCTGCCTCCTTCTTCGGGAATACGGTTGTGAAAATGCTTACCTACTTAGGTTTTTGTTGTTATTTACAATATTATTCACGCTATTTGCTTTAAGAAGTAATCCGAGAAATCTGGGATGTGATATATATTTTTTTTTGATATCGAAGTAACATAGCCTGATTTACTACTGAATAAAGACTTCTCCTATTTAAATTTTAAGTAAGTATCTTCACGTCTATATATCTGAAGTGGTAGGCAGAAGAACAACCAAGGCATCTACGACTAGCCTCCTTGGCTTTTCACTTAGTCTAGGGGGCAAGCCTAACGCCAACCGGGCACATATCCAATTTCGGGCAAAGTTATTTTCATTAGAAAAAAAAACTCAAGGATTCAAGTCCAAAGCTGGTCTGCTAGAAAACAGAAGTGATATAAATTTTAATTATTTTTTTTAATTAAAGACAAGCAGACAATTTTCTTGATGGTAAGAAGATTGCGTCGCCTATAGAAGGCCAATCGTCACCCTGATATTCGTTGGTTATTTCATATAGGTATAGAATTAAATAAACCTTTTGCATACGTGCGATATTCTACCCTGTACTACAGTAGCACAACAGTGGCGAGCACTGACGTAACAGTGACATGTTTAGGTAGTGTGCTACCAATCGCAAGACTCCACCACCTGCCAAGTGTTCTATCATCAAATTGAAAAATGTTTAACGATAATATTTAAAAAACTAAATAAACTGAAACTGCAGTGAATTTGGCTCTTGTATTTCATAATTACGCATGTATTTACGTATCTTCACGCTTAAAAAGCAATAAAATAGAGTAAGAGAGAAGTGGAAAGTCGAGAAAACTAAAAAGTTTAAAGCAACACCTATTTTACAGATGGCCATATATAGCCCGGTGAAGTTATAAACATCTCGCGGTTAGCAACAAATTAGTCATTCAAAAAAAAGATGGCCAGAGCCTTAACCATGACTTGGTATAGATTACGTTCGGTAAGTCACGTGTCGAAATCTATGACACTTTTGGTCTAAAAATGTGTTTCTCTTAGTCATTAATAGAGGCGCTGTTCAAAGTTTCCAAACAAATACCTAATTCACAGAGACGATATTATCGGGTTTAGTAAACTTGAGAAGCCGAAAAGTCATGGTAAGGGCTCCGGTGAACCTATATACGAGTATAACTTTCAATATACCGTTACAAGTTACTAGGTAGGTATTCAATAATGTAAGAATCGGGTACTTGGCAATTCGCCGCCCAAAATGAAAATAGCTCAACTCTTCTGTCAAAATCATATTACAAATACCACAAGTATGCCAAATTTCATTCATGTCACGTTATTATCCAACCATGTCTTTATATGTTAGTATATATTATGTTTACATTAGGGCCACGCCTTCTTTCAGAAAATACGACAAATATTTAGGTATATGTCACATGAGATCGTACGATAGTCTGGCGCTCCCTACGCTTTCCAAAGACGCCATGTTTACTAGAAATTAGGGTGGTATTTGTATGCTATTTATATTATTAGACTCGCCTTTTTTAATTGGAATTTCACATGAGGTGACAGTTTTCAAAACTTTTAAGTTCTACCTACGCTTTTAGGGTTCTGAATGGTAGAAAACGAAACCCTTCGAACGAATGGAGATTCGATATGTCCGTCTGTCTGCAATTGTAATAAAACTTTAAAATAGTGAATTCTGTACATTTAAGATATTAAAAAATAGGTGCAGGCAACGTAGAAGAGGCAGCAGAAATCATTTATAGAATTTATATCTGTCTATCACTCTGTAACTCGATCGAAATACAAATCAGATGTACTGAACCGATCCTAACGAAATGAAGTTGGTATATATTTTATGTTCCGAGGAAGGTTCTCGGACATTATTTAATCAGCTCACTAAAGAAGATCCTGTGAGTGAGGGGCTAAAGTCAAAATGTAAATTGGGATATGCCTAGCTCGTAGCCAGAATTCACTTATTCATTATTTTGTTTGGTAGTATGCGCTTCACAGATTGTACCGTATTTTTTTCCAAGTCATAAGTTATAAAGATATAAATAAATATTACAAACATAACAACACTCAGTATAAAGTAAAAAACAATTGAAATATGAATTGTAAAAAATATTTGAATGTATAGGCCATTTTATTTATACATAGATATTTTCAAAATCTTCCTACAGAGAATGCAGAGACAGCGACTAGTAAATTATGTAATGGATTAATTGGTATACCTAAAGCATTTTTCAATTCAATTATAATTATAAGGTTCAATTTTTTTAAAAAAAAAGGCCTCTAACGCATTAATTGTAATAGACATTACATAATACGACTCGCAGGATTAACGTTTTTAGAATCAAAATAGCGTTGTTTTCGTCACATTCCATTATTAATTTCTCTTATAGCTACTGAAATTGGGAATATTTTTTAATTAAGGAAATGTTATTGCAATGATGCAATTTGTGTTTTCAAATAATATTTATATACGAATAATATTGGCACTAAACGTAGATATAATTTGAATGTTTTGAATATATTTTTTATGCCGTTGTCCAAAAATTAAATCTGTATTAATATAAGAGGAAATGTTTGATTTTTTGTTTGTTTGAAACGAATAAGCTCCGAAACTACTAGACCGATTTCAAAAATTCTTTCAGCCTTAGAATGCTACATTATCCCTAAGTGACATGGATTTTGTTTCATCAAAATCGGTGCAGTAGAAGCCAAGTTAAGCAGGCGAAGGTGCGTGAAACTGCTACTTAGTTAATAAAATAAATCTTCAATTGAAAGTTAAAATGGTTTCTTGACAGAAAACAAATTGACAGAAAAGAAAAAAACAGCCATCTCTATGGTCTAGCGGTACGGGGCTGGAGTTCGCGAGGGCTTCGGCCCGGGTCGGGCAACAAAAAGTAAATATGTTTTTCAAATTTTCTAATAAAAACAACGTTGGCCAGTATCGGTTACGTGCCCGGTTGAGCCATCACCACTGAAAAAAAATTAATGAAAGAAAATATTTTTGTTTTACATTAACCTTACAAAAGGCACTCGTGACGTGTCTATGCAATACTTACACCCGTATTCATGAAGCATACTTGGCTAAGTACGCCGTGCATAGTACGACATTTAGCTATGCGTTTCTTACGTTAAGCCATCCAATTCATAAACAATATTTACAACTTACTTAGCTTACTTAGCTGTGATTGGTCCGTTTGTTATAGCGTACTTCACTCTGCTTTGGACATATCATGTCAATGGCCAAATCATAGCAAATTTCAATCAAAATAATCTATTTCAAGGAATACAAATACTTTTTAGCAAGAGATCTATTTTATTGACGGCCGAAATTACCTAAGTGGTATTTATTTTAATTTCCTTTTTTTCCTTATTATTTGTGTACTCGTTTATATATATATATATATAGGATTTTTAAAATCATGTCTTGTTTTTTTTTGCGTATGCTAGTTTTCGTTCATTTATTATTTTATTAATATAATGATTGAACTCTTCCTAACTGCTGTAAACCATTCTAATTAATTATTTTTTGGTGCCTCATAATTACTAACTTACGAGTACAATTTTTACAAACAAACAACTTTGAAATTTCGACTTGACACAAACAACTTGATGCTATGCGTTTCTTGAAGTAGCTCAGTGGCTATTTTAGCTATGCGTCGATTTTGGCAAACGCATAATGGTTGAATTCGCTCAAGTATCGTTTATGAATAGGTTTAACTGTCCTTATGCGTTCGTGGGCACTATGTGACAACGTCATAGTATTGTTTATGTATACGGGTGTTAATCTACCACCGGAACGGAACGCGACTACACTCTGAGAAGATCCGACAAGAAACTCGGCAAACTTGTCTTTTTTCCTTGTTTTAAAATGTATATTCAATAATATAATATGCTTAATAATCAAAGTTATAATACATTATATTTATAAGAGATTACCATGACAAGCAATTAGTCCAAAGTGCTCTTATCTGCTAAATATCCAGCATTGGTATTTAAATAACCTTTTTTCATATAATTAAAATTAAAACATTTCTTAAATTGATTAATTGAAAGGTCTTTCATGTAATCGTGAAGTTTATTGTAATAGGTACGTAAAAACATGTAAAATACAAATATATAATAAATGTATTGGCTTGCCATTAATCACACTGTAGGATTTAGTGTCTTCGGCTTGTAGTGAGTGCCCAGGTCGTACCTCCGCCTACCTTTTCGGGGATACGGGTATTAAGATTTCATTTTTAGATTGACAAAAACCTGTGACAGTATATTTTAAAAAGTAATCAAGATTCATAATACTTAGAATAATACGAGATTCAATTAATTTTAAATCTGTACAACACAAGCTTCGTACATAATGACCATCTTATAGTTTATTTTTATTTTGCCTTGTTAAATTATGTCAAGGTAGGTTTTGTTTTTACATTATACGCTTATATAATACATAATGTTTTTAAATAATTTAGTACAATACATAATCGTGTCTATGTAATATTTATTTATGGTGTTTAGTCAAATACATGCAATCTAGTGAATTTTATTAACAAATTACTTTTCCTATATATCGATATATTGTCCTGAATTTAGTCCCGGGTTTATCTTGGTCTTTCGAGTTTATTTAAGCTGTCTACCTCTTTACCTAGTAGCGTGTAAGAGTGGAGCATTGGTTAAATTATAATACAGGATAGCGACATACCTTTAATATCTGGGTATTGCGTTTGTAGGCCCCAGTTTTCTGTTACCATCAAAAAATGTGTTTGTTCGTTATCTATAAATCAAATCAAAATACTTTTATTTTACATTAACCTTGCAAGAGGCACTTGTGACGCGTCCTTGTAATACTAAATCTGCCACCGGATCGGAACGCGGCCTCACACTGAGAATATCCGCCAAGAAACTCGGCGGGCTTGTCATTTTTCCTTATTTTAAAATATATATCTGTACAAATAAATTATATTGGTGTCCCTTTTTATAATATCAAAATAAGGGTTTCTTAACTTGCATACGGTGCATAAGAATAAATAATATTTTAGCCATCTTTGTCAGTTTTGTCTGTCTGTTGGTTAGATGGTGTTATAGAAAGTCAGTTGGGGTACTTTTATTTTAGACTTATTTTGTTTAACTCCTTATAAGACGACCTTATAAGGATTTCGTCCTTATCCATATAAAGAGTTAACAGTACCTAGGTAAAAGTTTGTAATAAAGTATATATAACTAACAACCTTAAAGTTTTTCTGTGAGATTTTAGCACTCATGAAAAGTTGAAAGGAAAACATTGAAATAGCAACGGATGCCCGATATTGAACAAAACAAAGTCAAAAAATCGGAAATGTTTGAAAAATACCCTAATCTCAAAATAATCTTTTGGCTTAAAATTAGATGAGGACAATCAAAATAATGAAATTCCTAGAGGTCAATAACCGGTTACGATCTGGGCGGGCGGCGCACATCTTTGACCTTCAACGACACTGTGAAAATAGAATAGTTTATGATTATCTGCGGCTATTCAACATTTCAGCTATATTTTTTCAGTGTGTAGGTAGCTTACGGTTGAAACGTAAATCAATTTATCTTCCATTCATTTTAACTTCGCTATTTTTTTGTCCCTGTTTGGGACAGGGAATATTAGGCCATACTGCCACGTCTTTCGTATACGAAATTGTAATGAATTCTGTTTCTTGTTATTTATTTAAATTCACTTCTTTAATTTCATATATTTCAGTCAAAAGTCGTCAAAGAATGTCATATTAGGGCCTTGAGTAAAGTGGTGTCCTCCTTACTCAAGCTCAGTAAGTGAGATTTGGCGGCGACGAAGAAGTATACAATACACTATTTTTTTATGATTTTGGAAGGCAAACAAGCAAGAGGATTTTCTGGTAATAAGAAAAACAGGCCGCCTAAAGACACCAAAGGTGCTAATAGTGCGTTGCCAACCTAAGGCCTGGATGTTAGGCCTCGAGCAAAAGTAAGTTTACCGACTACCTTACCCTCCGAACCGGAACATGTCATGACGTTAAGGCGGCAGGAATAGGTAAGACGGTGGTACTGGTACCAATCCGGGCGAGTCGATCGAATGCGAAACTCTACCACCCAGTCAGATGTTACGGTGTTAATGACGGTAAGCTTATGCTCGCCTTTTACAAGCAGTTTTTTTATTGAGGCAGGCGTTACTTTTGCGGAAATCCATTATAAGAGATGTAAATACCGTACAAACGACGACACACGGTACCGTCGAATCTAACGTCTACACCGACGATGCCTCGGTGTAGAGGCGAAACGTACGTCGAGTGCGATTTGGTGTTGTCTGTGGTGAGTGCTTCGACAAAGTTGGCAAAGGACGTGACAAGTGGTATTTTTTTTAAATATGTTAATCAGTTTGTCCGTCATTTCTTAACTTTCAATTACAAAATTCTTTTTGTATTTGAAAGAGCGAACTTCCAAGGTGACCTTATTACCACGAAGTCTGTACCTGATCATAGAATCACAGGAAAATTGAAGCTGAATTAATTTTTGATATAAAATCTTATTGATATCGAAGTCGGATTTTGCAGTTTTAGTAGGATTAAACTATTGGTTTGATGGAGATCGTTTGTCTGGCAATAAGACCGCATTCTGTACACCTACAAACGGTTAACTATGTCTCTGGTAAGAAAATTGTTGTATAGTACAAAGAGTTGTTAATAGTGTTATTATTACGGAAAAATGGTTGGTCCGGGCTCCTTTGCTGAAAGACCATCTGCCTTCCTGCCAGACAGCTCGTAAAAGGCGAGTATAGGCTTACCGGCACTAACACCGTGACATCTGACTAGGGGGTAGAGTTTCGCAGCAATTCCCCTGCCTTACCTATTCCTGCCGCCATAACGTCATGATATGTTCCGGTGCGGAGGGTAAGGTAGCCAATAAAATTACTTAACTAACATCCCGGCCTCAGGATCATAACGCACCATTAGCACCTTTGATGTCTGTACGCGGCGTGAATTTCTTACCATCAGGAAATCCGTCTGCTTATTTATCTTCCAATGTCTAATGCTTATGTGTATGTAACCCTAAAGAGGTATGCAGAGGTACAATCAGTACATGGAGTAACCGAAGGTACTAAAGTCCCACAATGTGATAGGTGGCAAACCTATCACCAGCAGTAAACTTATCAAATCCGGGGCAACATTCTTATTATTGGAAAACTGGCAGCCCCTCCCAGCTTTGCATTTGCATTTGCATATTGTTAAGCATGTAAACCTTTCTTTGTCTATTAAAAAAACAAATCACAATCCGTTTCGTAGCTTTAAAGATCTAAGTTCACAAAGGGCGGAAAGCGACTTAGTTTTATACTAAGTAGTTAAAATAATTTGAGCTGCCCCGACCCAGGCATTGAACTCTTGACCGTATATAGTCAACACCAACACTGAACCACCACAGAGCCCACGTCTTAATCTCTGATAAAATATGGTTATTATTAATTGAAGTATAAATGCAAATAATTATAAATTCAATTATCATCACATTGTAACAATATGATTCAATGATAGTTCCCATCTTAATAAAAGACGCCCACATTTATATTAATCAGCTCAATAATTAATTGGTGTCACTTACATATTGGCTTTTAGACACTTGGGGGCACGGCAGGCACGAGCATGGCCAAGTTGCACTACTTATGCACAATAGCACAAATCATGAGACAGGATGTCATCGAATCTGCCAAGTTTCACTAAAAAGTTTAGAAGCGCAGTTATAAGTAGCATTGATTTACACGAACGACATTCACACAACACCGCAAAACGCATCGACAAAATGTAGTCAAGCACTGGTTATGTTTGAATTGTGTCGATTCAATTTTAAGGTACTGCGATGTCACTCCAACAAAATATGAATGTCGTTGCATTGTGACTGAATTAGAAGATGAAAATTATTGTGTCGCTGGTGGCACCATGTGATCGGTATCGCCAGTGATATCGATAACGAAATGTGAATTTTGCAATAAATAACCATAAAATTAAAATGTCTTACAATTTCCGATAAAAACTTACCTGCAATACAGCTTAGAAGCATCTCAACCACGTCAGCTTACAAAAAACACAATGAAGTCGGTCCATTCGCTCAGGAATCACGATGCCACACACACCCACAGGGACACACTAAACCTTTGACACCGCTCTTTTTCTGTCAGGGCTAAACATTGAGTCCGATCACATCTTGTGGCTGTGGTTGTCAAATAAAATCTAATTAAAATATTTTTATATCACGTTAGCCTACAAGAGGCACTTTTGACGCGTCTACTAAATTTATCACCAGATCCACACCACATTACCACCATACCACAAACCACACTAAGTAGATCCGGCAAGAAACTCAAAGGGCTTGTCTTTTTTTTCCTTATTTTAAAATATGATACATTATATTTATAAGAGATTGGCATGAGGAGCAACTAATCCCAAGCGTTATCAGCTAAATATTCAGCAATGGTATAATAACCCTTTTCATATAATTTCCATTTAACACATTTCTAAAATGTATTAATTGGAAGGTCTTTCATATAATTGGGAAGTTTATTATAAAACCGTATACATAGGCCCATGAAAGAATAGCTTACTCTGTGGAGACTGTGTCGTATGTGTATACCAAGCCTTAGCCAACAATAGCACGTGACGCGGTAAAAGCAGGCAGCGTGACGCGCACGCAGCGTATCGCCTTGTAACACACACAGACAAACATCTTTGACATCGCTCTACCCCAGATACGACTGTCTAATGCCTGGGAAATCATATCTTTTTTTTAACTGGACAAATTTTTAACGGAGGAATTAAAGAAAAGCAAAAAAAAATATTAACTGGTTGAGCCGACAGACGTTTTTCTATCTTAACTGCAAATAATTCATTGAAATATGTTTTTTCTTAATACGAACCTTCTCCAGAATAATTAAAACAACATATAAAATACATGGGGCGCACCAAAAGTTTTGCACTTCTAGCTAATCGGAACTATTTGAATTTCGAATGTTATATTTTTAAAACGTTGCAACCTTCTTAGTAATAAAAAAACAATTGATGTGAAATCATTTTTCAAATTGTTTTTTAACACACATAAAAGTTCTACGTACGCAACGAAAATGAAATTAAGTCGAAAAGATTTTAAAGCGATGATTTCGTATAGGGCGGCCTTCAACTGCCGTCAACGAAAATAATGTAGCTACTGTTAAGCGGTTAATTGAAGAAAACCGATTTACCTATGAGACAATTCGAGGACTATTGGGGATTGGTATGAGCCAAATTCAGAAAATTTTACAGAAAGAATTGAAAGTTCGGAAACTTTGTTGTGGTTGGATCCCTCTTGAACTGACGGCGGAGCAGAAGCGGGCTCGTGTGGAATGGTGCTCACAGATGCTAATTAAGTACGACCACGGACATCCTAATGCTGTTTATGACAATGTCACAGGAGACGAAACGTGGATTTATTGTTTTAAATCCGAAAAAAAACAGCAATCTTGTAAATGGTTGTTTAAAAATGAGAACAGGCCAACAAAAGTGAGACAGGCGAGAAACGTTGGTAAAAAAATTATCGCGTTTTTTTTCTCAGCTACGGGTCTCATCAAAGAGTGTTAATGCCGAGTGGTATCCTACCATTTCTTTACCCAGGGTGTTAGAAAAAGTTTGCGAAAAACGACCCAAAAGCCGCATTCGCCTACACCATGATAACGCTTCTTCACACACATAAAACAGTCATTTTTAGCTTCCGAAAAAGTACATCTCGTCACTTCCTGCGCATAGCCCCGACCTAGCACCCTGTGATTTCTGTATTTTCCCCAAAACCAAAGATTTGATAAGAGGTTTTACTTTTACCAACTCCGAAGAGGCAGTGATAGCGTTCAATGAGCATGTAGAATCAGATCCTTCAGATCTGTGGTCCTACTGTTTTAAAAAATGGTTCGATCGCATGAAATTTTTTTTAAAATGTGATTATTTTGAAAAGCAACAAACATAAAAATAATCGACGCTGGAAAGAGTAAACGCTGAGACCCTGAAAGTATGAACTTTACAATAGAGCCAAAAAACATTTAAAATTTTAGAAAAAAAATCATAACTCTGTTTTTATCAGATTCAATATATATTTAATATATTTAAAATACATAATATATTTAAAATACATAATTTGTGTAATACAAGCATGTTTCACTATTAATGTTGAGTCGCCACGGTGAAACAACTTCCTTTCTCCTTAAACTTATGAACTTGATATGAACTTTCTAATCTGCCACGTACTTAGAGTGGAGAATCACCTTCTCCACTCTATCCCTGGAGGATCACCGTCAATTAATGTGAAGTTACTATCGTTATTGTTTGTAATGATACGCCACTGATGTTTTAGAAACATTCAATGTTCAAAATGTCCTGTGTGTTTTTAAATAATAAAGAAACTTTTGTTAGAAGTTGTCAAAAAATGTGAAAATAGCTAAACTTATGATAATATTTAAAAAAAAGACTTTTAATGAGTGTCTCATAATCTCAACGGGTAGCGTTGGAGAGCTAAATATTAAATAAGTAGAATACACGGGCGAAGCCGCGGCTAACAGCTATTCCTATACATCAAAATAAATCCTGATTACCGTTGGTAATCGCGTCAGGCGTAAATTGTTGGACTACTTTTGCTATTTATTATTTTTGTTGTGTTAGTTATCGTTAAGAGAAGGTTCCTACGAAAAAAAACTGAGAAAATTGCAGGGAAAGCAGGAAAATTAATGTTTTATTTTTTGCTTACAAATTGTCAATAGTTATCAATAATTATCGGTACGAAGTTTGAGAAGTCGGCTAATTCATTATAATTATAGCTAAAGAAAAACTTCTTGCGCTCTTAGGCTAAAAACTCGGCAGTAAAAAAGCGACGTCTTTAACATCTATGATGTCTAGGTTACGAATATTTCTTACCATCAGAGGAATATATACTGCTTGTAGATCATCTTATAACATAAAACCCCTTCATTCCTATATATTGATATCTTCTTTGTATAAATAAAATCAAATCCCAGTTTCCCGTAGTTATCGCATCACGCATGAATGGAAGTTCCAATTTTACTCCAATTTTACTCATTTTTGTTTTTTGTGTTAGTTGTCGCAAGGAATCATGTAGAAATTTTGTTCATATCAAAAGAAAATAGGACAACCAATATTGTAATGTTTCACTTACAGTTTGTCAGTAGATATCAATGTTAAGCGTGGCCTTCAGTTCTCCAAGTCGGCTAGCTTTTAACCGTCCCCGAAAAAAGAAGGAGGTTCTCAATTTGAATGACCATTTTTGAAGTGAAAACTTCTTTAGCGGCGTTGCGCACTTTTTTTGGAAAGGGTAAAAACTTCTAAACTGGCGCCAGATCGTCAGACCGTAAGACAGCGCACTGCGCATGCGCGAATAAGACGGCGCGAGATCTAAAATAAAACGCAGATTCATAGCTGTTTTTGTATTGCTTAGGTATTTCCAAAGACTATAGGATGAGCAATGAATAATACGCCGCAATATACCTACCATTACACTCTCACAGATAGCAGATACGTATAATATCAACAGACATTGCTCTATTTGTTCCATCTTGAAAATAAGATTTTTGTGTAGACGAGCAATGTTCGTTGTACAGATAATTCAAGCCAAACGCATGTTATTGATATGAAAATAATATTTGTGCATAAATGATAGTACTTTCATTCGGATAATTCGTGCAAAATTATTCCCTAACCATTCCAAAATATCAAAAATGCACAACGTTAATATTCAAGTTTTCACTTCTGCCGGCACTCCCGGAGTGCAACTCGTCTTTTTTGATTTTGTACGTTTGTTTGCGATTACTACGTCAAAAGACAACTGATTTGTATGGTTAATTTTTTATGAAGATAGGTCATGATCATGGTCATGGTCGAGCTGGTCACATATTATTTTATCGTGATCCGCATACAACCCGAGTGTGTCTAAAAATATTGTACCGCATAAACGTAGTAACCTCTGTCATAATTTAAATTATGATCCAAGAAATGGTGAACGTACCTTCACTAAAAACACACGAGTTTTTCGGTGGGTTACAGCAATATAAAGTCTAAGATAGTTTCAAAAATCACCAAAATTTTACTCTGCAAAACTTTTCCTTGTCCTATAGCTACGAGAGTCGGTTCATTCGATGCAGAATTTTTTTCTGATTCTAACGGTGTAAAAAACGTATTTTCGAGGTTTACAGCGTTTACACTTTCTTGTGTCATTATTTTGGTCATAACATGTTCTATCAGTAACACGCGTGACACGATAACCATGAAAAGTATAATATACATTTTTATATCTGTCTATCACCGACGAAACATCCAAATAGACGCCGCATATAAGGCCAAAGAGAATATAATCACTACGTGATAAGGCAACACGATTCTGTCAATACATAAATGTAATTGTTCTAATGTAGATTGTCACTTAAAAAATTACGAACAGTATCAACACGTAGTATTTATATACTCTTTGGTATCGACCAGGACTGTGACCCGTCAACATTATCGCGTTATTGTATAAGAAATAAATAGAAAAAATAGAAATAAAATGACTGCTTGTTAAATTAAATGGTGCGGTAAAGACAGCCAGACTTAAAATTTTCTACAGGTTAATTAATAATAACAACATTCATAATTACATTATACAACATTTGTGTTTATTTGATATTTATCGGAGTTCATCATACGAGTTTCATCATACATAATATTACAGGTGCGTCGCTGTCCTATGGTCGGATTGTGAGGCCTAATGTTATGGGGACTACCAGCTACCCGAAATACGTATCGGAATATGTTGGTTTCCAAATACCTACAGTGTAATATGTTCTCAACATTTTGCAGAGGATTGTTTTATATTTTTTACGCCACTGCTGCCTTTTGACAATTCTAGACTACACACTGGCCAACAGACGGCTTCTAAATAGAAGAGATTCAATTGCAATGTCAAAAACACCCGCCGTACTCCCTGAAACCTTACACCAGACACACTACCATTTTTGTCGAAATATGGATAACTTTTTGCAAAAGGAAAAATTCAACTTTAATGGAGCATTCCAAACCACCTCTAAATATTGTATTGATTCCCGTCCGAATTATATTTTTAGTGAAGGGATCAATGAACTACCTTTGAGATGGTAAAAGTGCATAGGTAAAAATAGTTCATACTTTGATTAAGTAAATATGTTATATTAAAAATCTTCGACTTATGTTCCTCCCTTACAAAACGCTAATTACATATATAAGGGCCTAATATATTCAGGTACGAATATTAATCTTACTGTGGTAAAAAGCATTTTAGGTCGAAAAATGTGTGACCTTTAGTTGCATAGCTGCGATGTGACGTACAATAATAAAATGTAGTACTTAATAAAACAAAAGGCATACCGATAAAATATATTTTTCTTATTATATATATAATTCTTATGTTTGTGTGTTTGTCATTGAACTCCTTCTATTTTAGACGACTGCACGGATTTTGATGAAATTTTTTGTATGTTGAATACAGAATTCGAGAATGGTTTAGATTCACAATTTGGTGTCCTGGAAATTGTTTTTTTTGCTGGGTCAGCTAATATATCTTTATATATATGTAAAGAAAATTATAATTCTCTTTCGAATTCTCATCATTCAAATTGAGAAAAAGAATAAATTATGGTCTGTCAAAAAACATGGCGTTTCGTGTCATAAAAGAAAACTTAAAGTAAAACTTGTAAAAATTATTTAAAACGATTATTAATAAAGAAACAGACACCGTAGCTAATAACATTAAATGTCGTTTCTTTTTTTACAGGTATGTAAATATTTCTTGATAAAAAAAAATATTTCATATAAAATTGTAAATTCTGTTTTTTCAGTAAAATAACCGTAATAAATCTTTTTTTACAGAGAAACTCAATTGTGTTTTATTGACGGTGTCGAATAAGTCGGAACATATCATAAAAAAAACCTTATAAAACGACATTTTTGTCACGTAATGGAGAAGTTGAAATTTACTTTTCAAGTTAAGCCAACAGTAGACGGAAAGTCAAACTGTATCGCCAAAACCTCAATAAGCACACAAGATGACAAGGTTTTTCTTATTCCTGAAGAGCATCAAGCGATATCATTTCACAAACATATTCAAGCTACGAAAACTTATGCTATAGTGAAAAATACATTAAAAAAACGATATCAAACTAGAAACGTTTGCCTAAAGATGACACAGGATATATTACAAACATATGTTGATGAGGATAACAACATGGTTTTTTTGGACCAATTTCTAGAAGAAACTACCCAAGAACAGTTGGCTAATGTGAGTAAAAAGTCTTCAGATGATTCGATAGTGAAAGTTTTAGAAAAATTAGTTGAAGATAAAAAGAACCAAGAAAAAACAAATATAAAGAAGTTAGCTGAGAGATTTGTGATAGAAAAATTTAACGGGAAAAATTCAAACGCGTATCTCTGGATGGAAGTTTTTGAAAAAGAATGTGCAAGGTTCAATATCATAGAAGGGGAAGAAAAAATTGAAATTTTAAGACTATTTCTAGAAAAATCATGCATTGATTGGTATTCTTCAATGATGATAAAGTTTAATTTAAACTCCGAGTGGTCAGAATGGAAATCTAGTTTTCTCCAAACCTATGCTAATAAAGGATGGACTTCCACAAAGTATGCTTTATCTTTCAA
>NJDC01002364.1:73948-87807 GCA_002245475.1 Calephelis virginiensis
ACTCGTCTTTTTTGATTTTGTACATTTATTTGCGATTACTACGTCAAAAGACAACTGATTTGTATGGTTAATTTTTTTAAAGATAGGTCATGATCATGGTCATGGTCGAGCTGGTCACATATTATTTTATCGTGATCCGCATACAACCTGAGTGTGTCTAAAAATATTGTACCGCATAAACGTAGTAACCTCTGTCATAATTTAAATTATAACCCAAGAAATGGTGAACGTACCTTCACTAAAAACACACGAGTTTTTCGGTGGGTTACAGCAATATAAAGTCTAAGATAGTTTCAAAAATCACCAAAATTTTACTCTCTGCAAAACTTTTCCTTGTCCTATAGCTACGAGAGTCGGTTCATTCGACGCAGAATTTTTTTCTGATTCTAACGGTGTGAAAAACGTATTTTCGAGGTTTACAGCGTTTACACTTTCTTGCGTCATTATTTTGGTCATAACATGTTGTTTTTTTAAGTTACGCAAAACTTATAGTGCGACCTACCTATTTATACTGTTCTATCAGTAACACGCGTGACACGATAACCATGAAAAGTATAATATACATTTTTATATCGGTCTATCACCGACGAAACATCCCAATAGACGCCGCATATAAGGCCAAAGAGAATATAATCACTACGTGATAAGGCAACACGATTCTGTCGATATATAAATGTAATTGTTCTAATGTAGATTGTCACTTAAAAAATTACGAACAGTATCAACACGTAGTATTTATATACTCCTTGGTATCGACCAGGACTGTGACCCGTAAACATTATCGCGTTATTGAATAAGAAATAAATAGAAAAATTAGAAATAAAATGACTACTTGTTAAATTAAATGGTGCGGTAAAGACAGCCAGACTTAAAATTTTCTACAGTTTAATTAATAATAACAACATTCATAATTACATTATCCTCCGATAAATATCAAATAAACACAAATGTTGTATCATTTGTGTTTATTTGATATTTATCGGAGTTCATCATACGAGTAATATACTGGTCTGTCATTGTTAGATGCGTGTTTATATCCCTCTCTTACACATGTGATTTTCAAGCTATCACTTTCGTTTGCATACAGCTAGTGATGTACTAATGTGCAAATCTATTTTACCGATATTTTTTATTTATTTATTTATTTATTTTTAATTATAGATACCAGCGTGAAGATGTATATGTAGGTATATTTGAATTCTATCGATAAAGTGAAGCACTGACATAAACGATAACAAACTTATTCTGTGTACTTTTGAGTTGGCCTCTGGATAGTTACCTTTTTATGTGAGAAATTAGCGAACAAGCACACGGCTCTCCTAATGGTAACAGACAATCGTGGCCTATAGACACCATTGATGTTACAGGTGCGTCGCTGTCCTATGGTCGGATTGTGAGGCCTAATGTTATGGGGACTACCAGCTACCCTAAATACGTATCGGAATATGTTGGTTTCCAAATACCTACAGTGTAATATGTTCTCAACATTTTGCAGAGGAATTGTTTTATATTTTTTACGCCACTGCTGCCTTATGACAATTCTAGACTACACACTGGCCAACAGACCGCTTCTAAATAGAAGAGTTTCAATTGCAATGTCAAAAACACCCGCCGTTCTCCCTGAAACCTTACACCAGACACACTACCATTTTTGTCGAAATATGGATAACTTTTTGCAAAAGGAAAAATTCAACTTTAATGGAGCATTCCAAACCACCTCTAAATATTGTATTGATTCCCGTCCGAACGATATTTTTAGTGAAGGGATCAATGAACTACCTTTGAGATGGTAAAAGTGCATAGGTAAAAATAGTTCATACTCTGATTAAGTAAATATGTTATATTAAAAATCTTCGACTTATGTTCCTCCCTTACAAAACGCTATAATGGCCTAATATATTCAGGTACGAATATTAATCTTACTGTGGTAAAAAGCATTTTAGGTCGAAAAATGTGTGACCTTATGTTGCATAGCTGCGATGTGACGTACAATAATAAAATGTAGTACTTAATAAAACAAAAGGCATAGCGATAAAATATATTTTTCTTATGTTTGTGTGTTTGTCACGGAACTCCTTCTATTTTAGACGACTGCACGGATTTTGATGAAATTTTTTGTATGTATTCAAGGGAATTCGAGAATGGTTTAGATTCACAATTTGGTGTCCTGGAAATTGTTTTTTTTTGCTGGGTCAGCTAATATATCTTTATATATATATATATAATTCTTGTGTTCGTGTATTTGTCACTGAACTCCTTCTAGACGACTAGACCGATGTTGATGAAACTTTTTGTGTGTATTCAAGGAAATTCGAGAATGGCTTAGATTCACAATTTGGTCTCCATGAAAATGTTTTTTTTATTATTATTTTTTTGTAAGTAGTCGTTGATTTTGGAATGTTTCACATCGGATCCGACAGACTGCGCTACTATCGAAGCATTAATGTCAAGCGATGCGAAGTTTGCCGGGTCAGCTAGTATAGATATAAAAATCAATTGCCGTTGGTTAGTCTCGCTAAAACTCAAAAACGACTGAATCTCTTTGGCTATTTTTGGTCTTGAATTATTAGTTCAAGTCCAGGGAAGTTTTAATAGATAAAAAAAGGGAATAACTACGTCGAAACTAGGAAAAACAACATTTTATTTTTTTTTCCATACAAACTGATCAGATAGAACGAAGATCGCCGGGACCAGCTTATTTATGATATGTTGTACAGGTATAAATAACAATCCTAAAATAAAAATAAACCTGCGACAAAACCTATAATGTAGCTAGGAAATATCACAATCACGTCAGGTTTTAAACTGAAAAAATCCGAAACGAAATTGGTCCATAGGTTCAAAAGTTCTGATGCCACAGACAGACATACATAGGTACACAGACGCGCCAAACTTCTGAAAAAACTGAATGCTCCACTGCACCAATTGAAAGGTAGGTAAGTTTATTTACATACCAAGAACCGTTACTAGTTGGCTCGATGGCATTTGACATTAATGGCCAACAACGGTTTGTATGCAATAAAATTATAGTATAGTTTTTACCTGCAATTCCTTTCCTTCCCTGCAATTTTCCTTGTTTTTCTCTTCATAAGAACCTTCTCCTGATAATAACTAAAACAACAAAAAAATAATTGGTAAAATTGGTCCACCCTTTCCGGCAGATCAGGCACGATGACACAATGGAACATATGGATTATTGGAAAATCAAATATTTAAAAATAACATATACATCTGAGCAACATAATCACTTGATTGATGCTTAAACTGACGCTAGGTCAACCAACTACTCGTCGCCAAAGATAGCTTCTCGTTCGATCTTCACGAAAATCACAAGTTTCTCAGAATACGAGTAAGGTATAAATTAAGTTTAAGTGAACAGAACGACAGAGATCCAAGTCGCACTGATTGCGCATATCCCAAAGTTCATCAAACACCAATTAGACGACGGAAGGCCAGACATTTGCATTTGGTGCACAAGCTATTAGTCAAATAGAAATCTAAATAAGACATAAGAGCTTCAGGAAAATTTCCGCTTCTTAATTAATTGCGTTTTTCGTTACTTAAAGCATGAATGATCGAATGAAATCTTTTTTGTGCTCATTCGAACTTTCAACATTGTAGATACAAATAAGTATTATCAACACCATTAATGTATAGTTCACTAGCTGTTGACCCGGCAGACGTTGTTCTGCTTCTTTTTTATGTGATTTTAGTAAAAAAAATTGGGGTGAGTCACCCTCAACACTTAGGTGTTTGAAAAATAGATGTTGGCCGATTCTCAGACCTAGGTACTTAATACGCTCACAAAATTTCATGAAAATCAATCAAGCCGTTTCGTAGAAGTTCGGGAACGAACAATGCGACACGAGAATTTTATATACAAGATAGTACAGTGAGTGTCTTTAGCTAGTCGTGGGTGCCCTGGTTGTGCCTCTGCCTGCCTCTTCTGGGATATTATTTTACAACGAAAGGCGGTCTTATCGCCAAACAAAGCGATCTCTACCAGACAACCTTATTGTATAATGAAGCTAGGTATATAAACTATAGGTTCAGTTGGTAAGGAGATGAAAGATATTGAAACTATATGATAATATTCAAAAATATTATAATAACGAGGAAAATGTAAGTAGTGGAAATAAGCTTTTGTAATAAACTAGCTGTTGCCCCCTTCGTATAAATTAGTTAAGTATATTTCTCTGTGAAATGTACGATGACGATGTTTAAACTTGGATCTCAAACACTTGCCATCTCATTTATAAACGTGGACCAATGTACTTCAAGGTTCAACCTAGTATTATAGTCTTTATTATAATGCAAGTAAGTAAGTAAGTTTCTTAACACCCATATCACCGAAAAGGTACGCAGTAGGACAACTAGGGTAGCCACGACTAACCGAAGATACTAAGCCCCTTAGCTAGGGGGCAAGCCTATCTCAAACCAGTCAGTCACATATTCAATCCCGGGCAACGTTATCTTTATTAAGAAATTGAAAATACACATATTCTATTTTTTATTTGCCCGACCCGGGGAGCGAGCCCTGGACTCAAAAAATCGGACGCCATACCAAAAGGCCACAGAGGCGATCTTTTATAATGTGATACAAACAATAGTATTGATCTAGCTTTACTTCTATTTTATTATATGTTTATTAATTAATAAGACGATTTGACATTAAGTATAATCAGATTAAATAAACGGAAGTGTCTGGCTTCATTTTTATTATCGTGTAAAAAATTAACGTTAAAAATAACGTTGCCCAAGATTGTGCCTCTGCCTACGCCGTCGTTTATTTGGGCGTAAAGATACTTATAATACCAGGTTGAATTAATAATATTGTTATTTATATAATTCTTGTGTTATCGTGAATTTGGAACAATTTATCAATATAAGAACAAGCGTAGTCGTAAAAAAATCATCCTCAAACACTTAATGTTTGTTATGATACTCGTAGCTAAAACATAATAAAATGATAACCTTATTGATAGGTAACTAAGCTTAAGCATGATAATATACCAGTACACTCAGTACCAATTTGCAAAACTAACCGTTTTCTTAGGACTCACTCACTTCACTGCGTCTCAGCGACAACACCCACGTCAAGATTAACCTCGGGTAACGGGAGCCCCATAGAGTTTGGGCATACATGCCCATACCTATATTTAATATTTTCCATCGCCGTTCGAATCCCGGGTCGGGCAACAAAAAGAAAATTTGTGTTTTCCAATTTTTATTAAAAAAAATGTTGTCCGGGATTGGATATGTGCCCGGTTGGCGGATAGGCTTGCCACATTGTGGGACTTAGTGTCTTCGGCTAGTCGTGGATGCCCTGGTTGTGCCTCTGCCAACCTCTTCGGGGATATGGGCGTGAAGATACTTTTTTTTTATTAAAACATAATATTATGCTATAAATCTTAAATTTTAAAGATATTTGCACACCACAATGTGGTAGAATATGTTGGTATTAACAAATATCTTTTGTAACAGCTTTTAACACACATTTAATTTTTAACAATTAATTCAATTAAACTCAAACGTATAAATAATTGGCTAAAAAGTTAAAGTGTATGTAATTAAATAATATTTATTTAATAATATTAAAATATTTGCACACTAAAATATTGTAGAATATGTTGATATACTTAAATATTTATTAATTTAATTTACATACATATTCCGCAAAGAAATAATTTTCTTTCTTTCTTCTTTTTTTCTTAAACATATGTTTCTCTTAGCAACCAAAAGAGGAGCTGTTCAAAGTTTTCACACCAATCATTTACAGAGACGGTAGCGAGTATAGTAAATTTGATATGCCGTAAACACGTGGTAAGGACTCAAATATGAAATCCCAATAAACAGACAATACTTCACATTTATTACATGGGTTTTTGATAATATCATCATTAGTAATTTTGCAATAACATAAAATATGCTGTTAATTTTTATGTAATTTTCCCGTATTTTCCGGTTCCGCCATTTAGAACAATCTGCCTCATTGCTTGGCTGCTAGCCAGCGGCGTGCAAATGTTACCCATTCAACATCCAATCCAACAAGTCCAATGGTAGTAGCTGTACAGAATCTTGGCCAGTTAGAAACCCTCCGCCTTGCCTTATGTTTTGACATATTATGACAGTGTTTGACAGCGTTGCATCCTTATAGTGCAGCTGGTAATCTTGCACAACAAGCCTCGACCACTTCACAATATCACTTGTTTTTTCCATATGTATATATATATATATATATATATATATATTATATTTTAGCCAACCGGTTCCTCTATTAATGATACTTTAATAGCGAAATCAGTTGGCTAAAATATAATAATAAAACACATTGTGGAAAGAACAAGTGAAATTAATAAATTGCGTCTAGAATGGACAACGCACGATAAGTAGTATAGAAACTAATTGCCTATAGCATTTATGGTATCAATCGGCCACTATTGTTTCTTAGAAGCAGGAGAGCCGTGTGCATGTTGGCTGTCTCATCTTATAAAGAAAATTCATGTTACCGTTCTTATACGCAGTTGAGTATACTCCAGTAATAACATTAGTTCATCTCAACGTGAAAATAACAAGTTAAAATGTGACCTGTGTGCCCGCGAGGTCGGAACATCACTATAATAAAGTTGCTTTGGATCCTTGATTAAGGATTATATGATCTATTGATATAAAATTAGTCGCACCCTGGCTTGAAATCCATATAGCATATTGTATAGTTCACAACAAAAGTCCTCCGTCTTATTTTCCAACACTTATGAAGAATAAACCCACTTCCTACACACAGCTGATAGGTATATAGCGAAAATATACTTCTCAATTTTTATTTCAGCATAGAAATTTAAAGACTCCATCAGCCATTATCTTTTAAAAAAGATGGATGATCCTACTACTTTTAAACGCCAGACTGTTTTAGAGTACCTACCTACTGCAAAAACTATCACAGATTGTTACCACCGCCTGATTATTTTCTATGGCCAGAACATTGTGCATAGCAAACATACTTACGCAAGAGGTTTTCAGTTAACATTCTAGCCTTAGGTTAGCAATACACTTGGCCTTGGTTTGCAGTGGGCGGTTAATATTTTTCAGTATATTTCATAAAACTAACTAACGGCGTACTTTAGTTTGAGTACATTAAATGTGAAACAAATGACAACCAGCGATCGAAATGAAATCTATTGCTATGCGTCAAATAATATGGAATCACGGAAACAATCGTATGTTTTTACTTGCTATGCGCTCGTATCGCGCAATTTTCGCTGTCCGAAGGCGATTGCAAGTTTATAGCCTTAAAATTTGTTATTTAAAGAGAGCAAACTAGAAAGTTCCATAATTACAACAAAAATAATTCCTAACATGGTCTTCAACGGACATGTTAAAATAAATAAAAAATACATTTGGTACTTTCCCAAAAGTGTTTCAGCCAATGCGATTTGAATGAATAAACATTGAGATTGCTATTGTTATTGAAATTTTCTTTCAAGTAGGTATATGCTAATGGTTTTCGGTCTCGTCGCAATATATTTGAATCCAGACAGACTTTCAATTTACATTACATTGACCAGAGATAATTTATCTTAGATAAGTTCTACAGGAGATAGTTTTTAGCTAATACTTTCCAAAAACTCGTCCGAGATTCATATATTCAGATAACACAAAAAGTGTATAAATTATTAAAGTAACTGTAGGGTTACACATGATTACATTTTAGGTACTCCTAAGCCCAATACTGGCGAATTACCAACATTTATTTAATAGTAAACAATAAACTATGTTCGGATTATCAGATTCGTTTATTTTATTTGTAACTAAATTTTAATAATTCGCTGCGTTCAAATGTACCTAACATGACATATACAATTCCAATTTCCAATTCTCATGATAAAGAGATTCAAAAGTAACTTTACTGGTGTGAAAAACAAGAGGTTGCTAAAATTGTATACTTTCATAACAGTGGTTTTTAACCGACTTCAAAAATGGATGGATGTTCGATTCTCATATTATTATGTAAAAATGTTAATCGATTTCTCCGTCATTTTTAAATCTAATCTAAAAATTATTTTACTTTTAAAAGAGCGTACTTCCAGGGTGGTCCCTATGCCACTGTGCCCGGATCTGGTGGAATCCCAGGGAAATCAAGGAACTTACGAAATTTTTATATAAGTTGGTGATTTGTTTTTTGAAATCTAAGTCGTTTTTTTTTCAGTTTTACTGTGATTCATTTGTGAGGAAATCATAAATCTATTTAGAACCTTCGTAATGAGAATCAAAGGTCTTTTCTATAAAAAAAAGGGAAAAAAAGTAAAGGTATCTTCACGCCCATGACCCCAAAGACAATACCGTCTTTACCATAAGGGCACACGGGGCCAGTGCCCAGGGCCCCTGTACTCATAGGGGCCCCGAAGGATCGACCATTTCACTCACTTTTAACCTTAAAATATTTTTGTTGGGTGCATTACGTTTTTGTCGTTGCCCTAATTCAGAAACGTTCAACTTCGCAGCTTAAGAATTAATAAGTAATTTGTCAATAATTATAAGCATGGAAAGTGATTATTTTCAGAAAATTGAGTTTGAAAATTCAGTAAAAGATGTTGCTTAACAGAAATCCCGAAAGAAACTATTATCGTAATCTTAAAAAAACAGCAGCATGTATACTATTATTGTTAATGACATACTGTAATAAAATAGTGTAATTGATTACCCAAAAAATCATAGCGAAAAAAATTGTAAAGTTTGATTTCTTTACATGTATTACTAAAGGGCCCCAAGTTTTTGTGTGCCCAAGGGTCCCAGCATAATCTAAGACGGCCCTGCCCAAAGAGGTAGGCAGAGGCACAACCATCCACGACTAGCCGAAGACATTAAGTATCACAATGTGATAGGTGGCATGCCTATAGCCAACTGGCCACATATCCAATTGTTTTTTAATAGAATTTAACGAATATTTTTTAATAGAAAATTGAAAATGTACATTTTCTATTTTATTGCTCGAACCGGAAATCGAACCCGGGACCTCAAGTAGTCAAGTCTGACGCCGGACCGCTAGACCACAGAGGCGATAAAAAATGAGATAAATATTTCAAATAAATACATATAAAAACATAAATATTTACTAGGTTTATTAAGAAATTTGATAAGATCGATACGAGAAGTTAATGCTACGAGTACATTCCAAGATTTTATACCTACAATTCGAAGACCAAATCGACAATAATCTTGAAAATTTGGAATTTGAATTCCCTAATCCTCATTAATTGGGGTTAAAAGAAGAAATTCAATTGGCACGATATAACTTAATTCCACGTGGGCGAAGCCGCGGGCAGAAACTACTACTAAAAATCACGTTTTCTGCCAATCATTAACAAAACAAATTATTATATGTTTTTATTTTAGCACTCGCCCTATGCTTGGGTTAAATTTCTACAATTTTTAATATCATAATCCAAGATTTGCATTATCAGTAGCTCAAATTATGAGAGCAATCGTCGACTTGAGACGGTGTGTGTGTGCGAGTCACAAACGATAGAAGAGAAACTTCAGTAAATCGACAAAAAATGAGATGAATATATATTTGTGTCTCTTACCGGTCGTTTGAAATCACAACGATTCTAAAGAAGTTTCACTTCAAAATGTAAGTAAAAATCTTTACGCCCATATCCCCTAAGGAGTTGGCAGAGGCAAAACCAGGGCAACCACGACTAGCCGAAGACACTAAGTGACAGGTGGCAAGCCTATCGCCAATAGGGCTTATATTCAATCCTGGGCAACGTTATTTTATTAATCAGAAAATTAAAAATTAAATTTTAAATTAAAATACATGATAAAGTGTTATAAATACTTTAAGCGATCTCAATAAATTATACGTATATGCATACAGAAACTGTATTAGCATAACCTTCACTTAGCAATCAGGAAAAAAGGTTGCGAACCTCTGAGTTAATATATTCAGTAACATCAGCACGCTACAGAAAATGCTTGAACAGATAACGAAAGCGGTGCAAGAAATAAGGTTGGTGAACATTTATAATCTTAATAAGAGTTTATAACCGACTAGTATTAGAAAATTTTATTTAATCCAGATAACCTGAAATTATATGATAAACTTTTCCCCGTGTTGGTCCGGGCTCCTTTGTAGAATAGACCACCTGCCATCTTGCCAGGCAGCTCGTAAAAGGCGAGCATAGGATTACCGTCGCTAGCACCATGACATCTGACAATGGCGCCAGGACTAGGTAAGAAGAGTAGGACCAATCCGGGCGAGTCACTGCGAGACTCTACCACCTAGTCAGATGTCACGGTGGGAAGGCAGATGGTCTATTCTGCAAAGGAGCCCGGACCAACACGGGGGTAACAAATTTTATGTAATGATTTTTATTATTACATTATATTGTTATTTATATTAGGTACATATAATTAAGCCAAGTCCCTTACGTAGTAGGCAGTGATCGAGTCAAATTGAAGACCCACTTTATTATTCGTATTGAATAGTGACGTGATTAACACGAAATAACCTAAATTCACACTTATCTTAATTAAGTATAAGACGTTACGAAATTTCCACTGCGCCTACATTATTAACCGTGTTGTTTATCAATTAATAAATATGACAAGAGCAAAGAAATTGTGGTGATAATGCCCGCTCGTAAACACTGTTTAATGACATCCTGTACTGATTGTATGGATCTCCGTATACATGTTACAGTCATAGTGATTAAAAAGCTGTTATACATAATGTCTGGTTATTATGTATAATAATAAAACTGTTAAACAAGTAAATATTTAGGTACGTAATATTAAAGACATTGGGTTAAATGGATGACACATATCCCCGAAAAGGTAGGCAGAAGGACAACCAGCGCACCCACGACTAGCCGAAGTCACCAAGTCCAACAAAGTGATAGGTGCAAACCTATCACCTAACGGGCATATGTGCGATCCTGGGCTACATTATTTTTATTAGAAAATTTAAATACACATTTTAAATTTGTTTTTGACCGAGAATCGAACACGGAAGCCGGAACCTCAAGAAGTCAAATCCAATGCCTGGCCGCTAGACCACATTATAAACCACATACATTATAGACCACAGGACATCAGGTTAAATAGGTCATAACCAATAAGAGCAATGGTGGTAGAGATCTGTGCATTACCTGGACTGGATAAGGATCCATCATCCACAGCCTGTTACTTTCGCTATAGTGACACTTTCATGTTCTAGTCCAGAGGTTAGGGTAGCCGATATACTTACCCAATGAGCCTAACATCACATCTGTGGTCTAACATCTAGTCTGGTAAATCAAAATGAGTTTTTTTTAGTTTTCTTATAAAAGTCAAAATTTTCAAGGATTAAATAGGTGACCGCTTGGCAGTAGGTTTGCTTCGTATAACATTTTAGGACTAAATTATCTTCGTCTAAACGTAAGTGGCCTAGTTGTAACTCTGGGTAGTTCTCTCTTACCACTTATTGTTATCTTCATTACCACGGTTATCACTTACTAACTTTTTACTAAAAACTAAACGTGGCAGACAGGTTCGGGCTAATTTCTTTTATTTATAACCAGATATTACCCGCGCGGTTAAAGAACTTACAGGATTTTTTTTCGGGATAAAAACTATCTTATGTATTAATCCAAATTACCCTCTGTGTGTGCCAAATTTCTTCAATATCGGTTCAGCAATTTTTGCGTGAAAAAGTAACAAATATTCAAACACGCAAACTTTTCAAACACACGCGAGGTTCGAGTTCAATTCCCGATGGGCACAGTTATGAATATACTCATGTCTGCATTTTCGGGTCTTGGTGATTATTAAATTTATTCTAGTATCTATGTATTTTTTTTTAGAATCGTTACAAAAGCATATAATTTGCTTACTTTGGGGTTAGATTCAATTTGTTTAATTTGTCTAGGGATATTCATTCATTTATTTAGTGCCTCGATAGTATGCATAATACCTGGATTTATAATATTCGCTGTAACATATTAATTATTTCGGATGTCGCATTTATTTAACTGTTTACCCTACTGCATGGCAAAGGTATTTTTTTTTCATCTGTCTTTTTAAGAGTATTTGAGTATTTTTTTACATTTTTATATATTGTTTTTTTTTTTCTTTTAAGTATATTTTGTAATATCAGTTGTGTACAATAAAGAGCTAATGAAAATACTCTTGGGCCACCTGCCCGTTGCTGGGTTAAATATTTAGCACTGAGTTAGCGTAACTAGGGTTAAATCAAATCACTTTGTATTTGACAGTTTAACTCAATACTAAATGTAATGTAACCCAGGAATGTGCAAATTAGCCCTTAACGGTTACATCGCCAAATAATATTAGCAAATTGCTATCTGTCACACGTGGCATTGGATAAGTTTTTACTTTACCACCAGTAGCCCTGGTGTAAATGACACATATTCATTATATTTATTGGTTATTTTCCCCATGTAAGTCCGGGTCAGCTGAGTAAAACAGACCATCTCCCTCTCCAGCCAGGCAGCTCGTAAGGGGAGAGCACCGGTTTAAATGTAGAGATCGTCACTACCGAGACCGCTGGCGAAAGAGTGGTGGACAGCGACGTTGCCCGGGTGGTCTAAACCGCCTTACATATTCCTGATGCCCTTATGGGGTAGCCAATATACCTGCATAATAGGCCCGACATCCCGGACACAGGACAGCAACGCATATATAACGTCTAAGGTGTGTAAATGTGCCTTGGTTATCTCTTACCATCAAGAGAGCTCTATGCTTGGTATCTCACCTCTCAAATAAAAAAAAATATACCATATGCCAGACCATATAAATATAAATAATGCCTCTTAGGTAAGGAGAGCTGCTGATGGAGGTAGAGACTCGGACCAAAACGGATAAAATTGCTTCGTGGGCGAAGATACGAGTAACAGTTTTCGATTTTATAATATCGCCAAAATTAACTTTCAATAACCTACATGTATAATGTAGCTGAAAACTATTTAAATTACGCCATCTTTCAAACAATAATATCGTTTCGAAATCGTTTTAGTCATTCAAAAATTATAACGACAGACAAGCACACAGACACGTCAAACATACAAAACTCCTTTTTCCATGGAGTATTAAACGACAACAAATACAAAATTATTCACATGTTGTTTGTATGATATGTATCTAATTTTGGCATCGAGTTCTCTGATTAATTAAATTACTCCTAAGGTGAGCCCTCAAGATCGGATCATGCCCCTTCGGACTAGGACAGACAAGTTATCGCCAGAAGTCACGGCTCCTAGACAACATTAATTAGTCTCCAACTATCGTAAATATTATAAATATTAGTTACAACTGAAATGTACAATTAAGTGTAGCTTCCGCTAAAACTAGCCCAGAAGCCCTAGATTGTGAAGGGCTCGGACAATTTGATTCTTTTTTCTACTAAAGTACCCAAAAATATGCGTTATTAAATAAAATTCAAAATCCGCTTGAAGGATGACTAAATTTAAGAAATTCGGAATCATAGTCTGCTTTAAAATAATTACAAACCTATTTGTTTGATGAACAAGAAAAGATAAAAGAAATATTGGTATAACATTAAACTATATTACTACTACTTTAATCCTAACAAAGACTAGTTGGGTTACTCTTGAATCTCGATCTCATGCGAATTGGAAATTGGAATCGTTTAAATCATTTTAAATAAGTACTTTTGAAAACAGTAGTAGTGGACTGTTAACATTTACTGCCTTATTCATAAAAAAATAGTTAAATAACCTCCTAAACATTTCTTAAGTAATCATTTGATTAAGCCTTAAACATTGTTTAAAAATTTGTTATTCATAAATTACATTTTGACAATGCTTAGTTAAATACTGTTTAACTTGGTAGGTTTTGGT
>NJDC01002364.1:87871-99902 GCA_002245475.1 Calephelis virginiensis
CATACTCTTTCAGGCCTGAGGCTAAACGAGACGATAAAATGATACCTACCCTAGCGCTGGCGTGATCGCTCTGTGGTACACCAGACCAAAGAGCCAACCTGCCATCGGGAAGATCAAAACTATCACTACCTTTTCGCTTAGTCTCCGTTACACACAGTAAATCCAGGCATCTCTCATTCATTACATCAATCAATTCATTCATCTTCGCTTCCATTCCCCCTCTCACATTCCACGTGCCTATTTGACACTCTCCACTCCTCGATTCGCCTGTACGGGCCTGGCGTGATCGCCGCATCTGCTTCTTTTCGTACCGGCGAGGGCGGATCGGTACGCGTCGCCTCCAGGGAACGGCCTAACCTGCTATGCGGTACTTTTTCGGGCCAGAATTGCAGTCCAATGGACTGGCAGGGATCGCGACGTGCACGCTTCTGGCCAATGACCCCCACGAACTAAAGTAATAATATTTTATGACATAATTAAAACTTTCCTTCGATAAGACTGCTTTATCAAAGCTTATGGTAGGCCCCCTGGTGCTACCTGTCTGTATATTGTGCTTGTGACGGTAATAAGCATAGTAAAAATAAAAGAGAGAACAGTGTATTACAGTTAGTTAGTAATATTTGGAAATGACATCAGGGTTTTGTTAGGAGTGTAATCTCCAGTAGTAATATACGAGTAGATTCATGTTGTCTATACTATACCTCTAAATATTATATCAAAATCATAAAATTAAAAAAAGTATCATCACGTCCATATCCTCGAAGAGGTAGGCAGAGGCACAACCAAGGCACCCACGACTAGCAGAAAGTCCCATAATGTAATAGGTGACAAGCCTATCGCCAACCAACCGGGCACATATCCAATCCCAGACAACATTTTTTTGTCAGAAAATTGAAAATGTACATTTTCTGAAGTTTTTTGTTGCCCGCCGCGGGGATCAAACCCGGGACCTCAAGAAGTCATATCCGACGATAGTTAAAGTTTAAAAAAGTTAACTCAAATATTTTAATAGCTTTCGAAAAAACCCGTGATGTGATAAAGGTAAAAGTCATCTCCTTCGTGTTGGCTTTGTAACAAAAAAAGGTATAGAAATCGTTCTATACATCCAATGTTTTGATGCCATAGAAACACACACACATACATGTCAATCTCATAACACGCCTCTTTTTCCGTCTCGGGTTAAAACAAAAAAGTCTCTTCACGCCCATGTCTCAAAAGAGGTAGGCAGAGTTACAACTAGGAGACTTACGACTAGCCGAAGACACTAAGTCATAGGTGGCAAGCCTAACGCCAACCGGGCACATATCCAATCCCACACAACATTTTTTTATTAGAAAATTGGAAAAACTAAATTTTCTTTTTGTTGCTTTCGGGAATCGAACCAGGGAACTCATGCAGTTAAGTCCAACATCTGAACCGCTAGAACACAGAGGCGAAAACAAGAAAGGCCAGATCAGGTCAGTAGCTTCACACACAAACAAGCACAACAACAAACATAGCCAGTTAAAAATAACAACATTACGTATGTTAATAACAAAGTCATAAGACTTTCTTATCTCAACTTATATAATTAAACGTATCATATTTAATGGAATAAAAATACTTGCATTTTATCGCAGCTCCATCTTTATGTATTTTAAACTAAAACATAAAAAATATAATGTTGTAATATGGGTCCATTTATAACAGACTCCGAATACAATAAAAAGGTTATATGTTCGATTTGAATGTATTTTTCTGAACCGATTTCTACGTACATACATATCTTCACGCAAAGTCGCTTACGACGTTGGAAGAGAGTATCGAGTGCCAAATCTCACAATCCTGGCAGACCTGTCTAGCTTCCTCCACATTAATTACCCTTTTCATACAAACACGCCGGTTTCGGAGACTCTTGACACCACCTTCGACTAACGCCCGAGTGATTTCATCGCGGAATGTCGACCTTAGTCTCCCCGGGTACCTATATCTCTCTACATTCGCATTGTATACTATCTGCTTTGCCAATCTTTCATCTGTTGTTCTTTCCACACGGCTAAACCAGCGGAGCATGCCCTTTCTTATTTTAACACCACCACTTTCTTTCAATCCCACTCTTCCTCTGATCTCACTGTTACTAATGTGGTCGACGAGCGTTACATCTATTTTTTTATAAACAGCGCACTTCCAAAGTAGCCCCATAGCCACCAAGTTTGAATCTGATGATGGAAACCCAAGGAAATCAAGGAAAATACTTATTTCATTTTTGTGTACATAGATGACGTAATTATTGAAGCTGAAATCAGATTTTTGTATTTTTACTGGCCTTAAGTTATAATCATACATACATGACTTTAGTCGTTTACGCAGCGTACACAAAGGAAGCTCTCAGAAATAAGTTGACGTGTTCCGGTTCGGAGGGTAAGGTAGCAGGTAAACTTACTTTTGCTCGAGGCCTAACATCCCGGCCCATGGTTGACAACGCACTATTACCACCTTTGGTGTCTCATCAGGAAATCTGTCTGCTTGTTTGCCTTCCAATATCATAAAAAACACAAAAAAAATTGTTTTGTGTTTGTTGCCACATCCTGGATTCTAACCATGATAGTGTGATATATTTCTTAATTATTGTTAATTCATCTCGAACCTTGTTAATACACACATTTATCAAGGTTGGAGATCATAATAATTAAAGAAAAACTTTATTTAATTTCACCTTTTAAACTAAGTAGGTACTTTTAACTAAAAAACCCGTTCTAACAATCTGTTACATAGATCCGTAAACACATAATCACGCACCAAGCTAATGAAAACGTAAAATAAGCCTTTATTTTGCTAATTCCGCGTAAGCAGTGTAACCGTTGTGGCAAATAATCCTCCAAACGACACAGAATGTGACAAGCCTAACTGACGTTCCCACCACCCACCTCCGCGACCAGAACACGAATATAGGAAGAGCTCGGGAAACAATATAAATTGTCACGTTCTTTACATGTGACAACCCTACCTAAAGTTCCCACCTCCCACCTCCGCGACCAGATCACAAATAGAGTCCGAACACGGGAAACAAAACCACTTGTCACGTCCTTCGCCAACTTTGTCGAAGCACTCACCACAGAGAACACCAAATCGCACTCGACACACACACGTGTGTCATCGTTTGTACGGTACGGTCGAATTCCTGAGGATGCCTCGGTGTAGAGGCGAAACGTACGTCGAGTGCGATTTGGTGTTCTCTGTGGTGAGTGCTTCGACAAAGTTGGCGAAGGACGTGACAAGTGGTTTTGTTTCCCGTGTTCGGACTCTATTTGTGATCTGGTCGCGGAGGTGGGAGGTGGGAACTTTAGGTAGGGTTGTCACATGTAAAGAACGTGACAATTTATATTGTTTCCCGAGCTCTTCCTATATTCGTGTTCTGGTCGCGGAGGTGGGTGGTGGGAACGTCAGTTAGGCTTGTCACATTCTGTGTCGTTTGGAGGATTATTTGCCATAACGGTTACACTGCTTACGCGGAATTAGCAAAATAAAGGCTTATTTTACATCTTTTATAATGGATTTCCGCAAAGTAACGCCTGATTCAATAAAATAATGAAAACGTATTAAAATATATTATTTAATAGTTAAAAACCATTCAAAAATTCATTGAAGTGTAATATGAAATATTATATTTTGAAATAATTATATAGGACTTTGTAATGAACTCGGCAACCTAAGTTGAACCAAGTTATACATATTAGGCCTCAAACTGGATCTCAGTGATTTGCGGGGCGGCGGCGACAGCGGGGCGGGGGCGGGCGCAGCGAACTATTCTCGAACTCGATGTCAGCGGCCAGATCTGTGATCGCTCGTGTCGCGGCGACGAAGTGTTGTGTTTGATGTGAGCACGGTGTCGATACGGCGCGGGCGGCAACATCTTTTGAACCGAGTGCTTTTGATTCGAATAATTTATTACAATACCCCAACAAGTTGCATGATTATACAGGAATGGATGGAGAGACTTTTGATTAACATATTTTTTTGTAGGAACTATACACTCCAATTTAGAACCTACCTACACATATTATAATCTTTTTTTATTATTCAAATGTTTGGTATTCCAAATTGGTGATCTAACAAAAATTTCACTAATTATTCCCTCCGGTAAAATGCTGCGATGTACGCAAATTTATCGACAAATATTAAATACAAAGGGAAACAGCACGACGTTGACTCAATCGCAGGGAGACCGCTTGACGGTCGCTCGTCGCTCGGGCACCGCTGCCCGCTCCGCCCCCGCTCCGCTGACATTCAGTTCACTTCAATAAGAATCTACCAATGTGTTAGATCGCGCCGCTGTCGCCGCCGCTCCGCAATCGCTGAGATCCAGTTTGTGGCCGAAGCGTGTCTTGACATACGAGTACATACATTTATGTCATGTAGTTTTTGAAGTGATCACTTTTATGGGAGAATAAACCGCTTCGTTACGTAACGCATTACGGGGCCACTCTGTCTGAAATCTGAATTAATAGTTTTAAGTTATCACTTCTGTCGGGGTCCCGAAAAGCACATTCATTTTTTTATTGTTGTACCTTGATTTGTGCCGCGGCATTCATGCTTTTCGATTGTTGCAATTGCTATTTAAAAAAGTTTTATTGCTTAAAATATTAAAGAATATACACAAATACATAATGTGCGAATGGACTTATTTGTCATATCCCATATCATTTGAATATTTTATCTAATTAATATCAAAACGATGCCAATTTTTATGTTAATATAGGTAGATTGTTGAATCACAAAGCAATATAGACAAACGCTGATATTAACCAATGTCTCATTAGATGGCTAAATTAAATAAGGGGAATTTATAATTGAGGTAAATTCCCCTTATTTATTTATTTTTAATTTACAACATATCTCCCCAAGTAACCAACCTGCATATCAAATAAATGACTGTATATAAAATTAAATAATTGTGTAACTAAACCTGTAGTAAGTATTATAAAATGTTTAAAAATGATTTTTTGGGTTGGTAGCATTAGCGCCCAGTTGATCTGATTATAGAACGAAAATCTTTCCAAAATATACGTATTCTAAAACAAAATACTCACAGTATAACAAAAATACTGATTTGCACACTAAATTATCCCGGTTATCTAATTTTAAAGGAAGAAAAAATTTCGCCCCAGACAGGATTTGAACCTGTAACCTTTCGTCTCAAGCCGACGAATGCTCTAACCAATTGAGCTACTGGGGATTCAAGTCCCGTGGCGAAATTTTTAATTCGTTTCTAACCCGTTAACGCGGGTAGTTATGTCCTACAGATACACAATTCTGAGTACCCACCAAATGAGTTCATCATTACATATGAAATTCACATTTTAGAATGGCCATAACTTTCGTTTCTCGCAACGTATTTTTATTTTAGCACTTGCCCTGTGCTTGGGATAAATTTTCTATAAATTTTAAAGAAAGAAAAAATTTCGCCCCAGACAGGATTTGAACCTGTAACCTTTCGTCTCAAGCCGACGAATGCTCTAACCAATTGAGCTACTGAGGATTCGAGTACTCAGAATTGTGTATCTATAGGACATAACAGAAGGGGGGCGGGCTTTACATCTTGCGGCAGGTACCAGATAGTCATTCAGTAAAATAGTTTTGGTGTAAAGATCAAACAATGTAGTACGAGGGTTGATCCGAAAGTTCGTGGCCTAACCTACATGGAGCTATGACATCTTTTTAAAATCTACCGTCATTTGTTAGTATGTGTCATATTGATTTATTGTGCGCAGTTTCATTCCGATACTGCACAATATAAATTTTCTGTAATTATTTGTTTGAAGCAAACTGACGCAATTTTCAATAATGGAGAAAATTGAACACCGTGCAGTCATTAAGTACCTCAATAAAAAGGCCTATCACCAAAAGACATCCATCAAGATATGGTGAGCACTTTAGGGGAGTCTGCTCCATCGTATTCCAGTGGCAAGAAGTGGGTAGCTGAGTTTAAGCGCGGTCGTGAGAGCATTAAAGATGATCCTAGGAGTGGAAGGCCTACATCCTCTACCACGAAAGAAAACATCGATAAAATTTGTGATCTCGTACTGGGTGACCGACGCTTGACCATTGATGAGATAGCTGAGATAACAAACATTAGTTATGTCCAGGTGCAACACATAATAACGGAAGAGTTGGGGGTTCCATAAGGTTTCTGCTCGCTGGATCCCGAGGTTGCTTTCAGCTGAACAAAAACGAGTTCGATACACAATTTCGCGAGACTGTTTGGAACTTTATGATACTGATCCCGAGGACTTTTTGTCTAGATTTGTTACCATGGATGAAAGCTGGGTTCACCACCATACTCCTGAATCAAAGCAACAATCCAAACAGTGGAAAAGATCAGACTCTCCTACACCGAAAAAGGCTAAGGTCGTTTTTCTAGACTAACAAAGTCATGGCTTCTGTTTTTTGGGATGCGAAGGGCATTATTTTTGTAGATTATTTAACGAAAGGTCAAACTATAAATTCTAGTTATTAGTGTAACCTTTTACGAAGACTCCAGGAAGAAATAAAAAAAAAGGCCGGGAATGTTGCGTAAGAAAGTTTTGTTTCATCAAGACAATGCACGTGTTCACACTTCGGTTAAAACAATGTCTGTAATCCATGACTGTGGCTACGAATTGCTGCCCCACCCACCTTATTCGCCGGATTTAGCCCCCTCGGATTATCATTTATTTTCAAATTTAAAAAAACACTTGGGTGGCTCGAAATTTTAGTCGCAGTAAACGACTATTTCGCCGACCTTCCGGAATCTTTTTTTTTCTAAGGGGATAAACAAGTTGCAGGTCAGGTGGAAGAAGTGTGTTGAGCTAGATGGAGACTATGTCGAAAAATAAAAATAAATTTAGACCCACTTTTGGTCGGGCTTAGTACTTTTTGATCCACCCTCGTATATTTGGTTTATTTGATGCGCAAATTTAGTGTGCAATTCAATATTTTTGTTAGCATTTTCAATATTTCGATAGAAAAACTTGGATTTACAGTTTTAAGATTAAATACTACCATATTCTTAATAGGTAGGTAACTTTTTTTATGTGTACCGGTGACACGAAGTTTTGCCATGTTATTTTGCCATATTATTTTATTTGCAAACGCAAAGAAGAAATGACATCACTAGACCTAACTACTGGCACACTGCGTTTATAACATTCTTGTATAATAATAGGTATGTTTAATTGTTATTGTTTGCTATGTTTCTTGGATACTATTTTTTTTATTGTAATGTGTGTAGTGAATGTGTGTGTTAATAAATGTTTACTTTCTTTCTTTCTAATTATTACGATATTACCGAACGTAACCGAAAGTGTAGTTTCATATTACTACTTGCTAACCCGGCGAATTTCATACCGCTTTACATTATCAGCTACTAACAATTTTTATAAGAAACATTTTCCTGCAATTTTCTCGGTTTTCCTCTTCATAAGAAGTATCCAGGCAGTAAAATTACTGTAAGTCATAAATTAAATGTACAAAAAAACCTCTCAATTTTTAGAGATTCAAGAACTGTTGTTTAGCCCTGGCACTCAAAGGTCAATGACATTTTTTTGGTTTGGATTACACTGCAGGCATATGTATACTTTTATACAGTAACTACCAATGATCACCAAGTACTTAAAAAACAAAAATCAGTAGAGCGGTTTCAAAGAAATTCGACCACAAACGGCCGTGATGCGAGATTTTTATATTATTAAGATACCTACTAGCAGCTCGGTACGTGCTTCGTTTCGTATATGACCGCATGAATGACATAACACAACAAAAAAAAAAGAAAAAAACAAGTAAAAAAATTTTCAATATGCCAGCACAATCCCCATCTGAAAAAAGTTTCAATTTGACAGAAAAATACCCATTAACAAAACTTTCAAACAAATAAATGTTACATAAAATGTGATGGATGAAGAACCGCTTGACCAATTTTATGCAAACTTCACATAAACCATCTACCTACTAAACAGTCCGGACAAAGCCTAAACATTTGGTTTGGATAGGTGAGCCCGTTCTTGAGTTATAAAATTACAACGAAAAGTGTCATTTTAATATATATAGATATTCGTACCTATTACAGTCCTATATTATTATCTATAGATGACACTGTAAATACTTACATGTTTACAAAGAAATCGGAGTTATGTATAATTAATATTGAATGTGATATTAAACTTTATACCTTCAAACAATACTCGTACAACTATGTCGCTTCATTTAGTTATTTGGTACAAAATACAAGACTTTGATCATACACACTAGATAAACCTAATTAAATTATTTTCTGTCCTATTAGGCTTGTACTACATAGGTTTCGTTCCTCTAAAAATTAACCCCTATGCGTACACGCCTAACTCTATCTAAGCGTGACACTCAGGTTTGATTTCCAATGGGGGTTAACATTTGTGTGATGAACATTCAAGTATTTCTATGTAATAGCATTGATAACTAGAAAGCTAGGGTTAGATTCACTTTAGTGTAGAATTTCACACAAATTTCTATCCCTCATTCGAACTCGGGCTTTTAATTTTCATAAAAATCGATCCATTATTTTAGCTGGTAAAGTGTAAAAGACAGACAGATAGTCGCATTTATAATAGAAGTATGGATAAATTATTATTTTTTTACTACAAAAAAAAATACTTGACGTTATCTATAGACCTGCTGATATTAGGTAAAAAAATCACATAATGTCCTTTTTATATCGTTAAGGAAGTAAAATTTGTATTTTAGTAAACATTTGTAACTGTATTTTCGGGTCTGAGTAATATTTAATCTAATTTTATAGTTATTAGTGTACTATTGAGCATTATTGTCATTGACTAACCTTATTACTCGCAAATAAGTTACTTAAGTTTTTTGAAAAAGTAACTATTTTAATGGACAAGCCGAAAAAGTTAAAAAACCGTCGATAATGCCTATAAAATTTACACCAAGTTAACGAAAACACGCAATGTTAGTTCCTTACACTTCATATTATTATATGAAATCATAAGGTCATAAAAAAATCATACAGTTGAGTAGGAAGTCCCCTTTTTTTGGAAGGATGAAAATTAAAAAATAATCGTACTTACCCGAAAATCCATACCATAACAAACACTAAGCACGCAGTCAACACTCAAATGAAATAACCAGAATTCGTGCGAGACAACTACCGAAGAGAAAACGGGAGAGCCGGTCGCCCGTGACGCAGGGTAATATTTAACTGGACTGAGGGCTCCCTGAGTACGGAGTCATGCGAAATAACAAACAAATATGTACTTAGTGTCCAGTCTTCCATTCACATGTAGGGTTGTCAACCTTCTACTTTTTAACTTACAAAAATTAAGCGCATTCAAACAAAAACCGATTTCATTAGGCATCGGTCGGGTTACTCTTGAATCTTGATTTCATGCAAATTTGACATTGGATTTGGTTATGTCATTTACCTACACTTGAACACTGAGGTTCTTATCTTATAGATGCTTATTATCATTTAGTTTCAAAAGGATTCAACAAAACCGATTAAATAATTTACTGATAAATCATTTATCAGTAACTAAATGACAATTATTCGCTAGTATTGTGTTCAAAAGTATCAAAATGACAAAATTAAAATCAAAATAAATCTATAAATTAGGGGTTCCCAAAGTGTGCGCCGCGGCGCCCTGGTGCACCGTAGAAAGTAAAGAGGGGTGCCGTGAGGCGATATTCGCGAGTATCTTTTGAGCGCTCACATCGGTATAGAAAATAGCCTCTTAAAACCAAAATGACACATACGAGATTTTAAATTTTTAACGACTCAAGCAGACGTCGTCGTTGCGAAAGTACGCGCTTGAAAATCGTTGGTACTCTGCACATTTTTATCCGCCGGTGCTTACTTGCTTGCAATCGTACTGCCCGTTTCTTTACAAGCGAGCGACGCAACGGACGTGTCATTGTGTTTAGTTTCGCTCTGGTTTTCGTCAATATCGCTAGCAAAATGGACAGATTTTAGTGGCATCTACTAGTGGAGGCGGGGAAGATCCATTTCGTGCACAAAACCCACCAAGATTCACATAGCAAGATGAAGAGAGTCTCATTGAACTTTATTGCGACAGAAGCCTTAAACCTAAATTCAACAGTTTCGATTTGATAGACTTTTATGTCGGTTCAAAATAAATATCCAAATTTAACTTAAAAAAATTTTAGTATTTTTATTCCGCTGATGCACATCATATTTATCTGAAGCTGAATTTTCGGCTGTAGCTGTAATAAAGAACAAATATCGTTCACATATTAATGTGGAGAAAGAAATGAGAGTAGCAGTCTCAAATCTTATTTCGAGCTTTGAAAAACTGTGTGGAGATCACCAAGCTCGCCCACCACATTTATTCGATTAATAGTTGTATTTTATTTTATTTGTCTTAAATTCCACTTGTTGATTTCTGTTCTAATACTTTTAAAACAAAAAAACTTAATTTCACCCTGTGTGTGATTTTTTATTTTTTTTTCTCTCTGTCTAGTCTAACTGCTATCATTGTATGTACCTATATCTTGCGATTATTTCTTTTGCGAATAGCTAGCTTGGGTAGGGCACCGTGACAAAATACTAAATTTAAAACTGGGCCGCGAGCTAAAAAAGATTGGGAACTCCTGCTATAAGTCGTTATTTGATAATTTGATGAGGTCTTCTTTATAGAAGATGTAAAATAAGCCTTTATTTTGCTAATTCCGCGTAAGCAGTGTAACCGTTGTGGCAAATAATCCTCCAAACGACACAGAATGTGACAAGCCTAAATGACGTTCCCACCACCCACCTCCGCGACCAGATCACAAATAGAGTCCGAACACGGGAAACAAAGTCACTTGTCACGTCCTTCGCCAACTTTGTCGAAGCACTCACCACAGAGAACACCAAATCGCACTCGACGTACGTTTCGCCTCTACACCGAGGCATCCTCAGGAATTCGACCGTACCGTACAAACGACGACACACGAGATATATATATATAAGATAAGAGATATTATAGAAGGAGGAAGAAAGCTACCGTCAGAGAGCAAGATAATCTCGTCTATTGCATTAGTCCTATTTTTTTAATACGTTCTGTTATTTACTAGCTTACAATAAATAATTAAGTATTTTTTTTTTAAATAATGTTTTGTGGGTATTAACTACGAAGCTGTTTCTTGCATCTTCGACAGCGTATTTGAGTTATTGAATGCTCACGCAGATATCCATTATGTAAGCAAAATAAAAAGTACCTTTTGAGACTATCGGGTACATCCGGGTACAGGTAGTTTTAAGCTGATTTCACCAATCATATTGAAAACCGAGTTTAGTAAAACTATGTTCAGTGTCAATGAGTTAAATTATCGTTTGAGATTCCTTTTATAAGTAAATATTCCTTTTAATTTGACAAAATTCTTATATTATAATCATTTCTTGAGAATCTACATAACTAACTAACACTTAAATAAAAAAATATAACAAGCCAAAAAAATAAATGTAAAGCAGCTTGGGGCATTATAAAAGAAAGCATAGGGAAGGAACGGACAGTATAAAAATAACTAATATAATAGACAACACAAAATTAAACGAGGAGCCCATAGAAATCTGTGAAATATTTAACGTACATTTTTATATTATAATATAACAATAAACGTTGCAGTACGTATTCTAAAAAAGATACAAAAGATACTTTGTTTTTAACTCCAACTGTTAACATAGAAATTCATAAAATAATCATGTCTCTCAAAAACTTAGAATCAGCAGGATACGATGACTTACGAACAGACATCATAAAAAAATATACTAAGTGCATTTGCACGCCACTATCTTATAAATTTATCCTTCGAACAAGGAATATTTCCAGAAAAACTAAAGCTATCTGTCATACAGCCATTATTCTAGAAAGGTGACCCTAGTAATATGGACAATTATCGTCCAATAACAAGAAACTCAGTATTTGCTAAGATTTTTGAAAAAGCTATTCTGTCCCGACTTTTTGCATTTTTTAATAGGCACAATATACTAACAGACAAACAATACGGATTTCGTAAAAATAGT
>NJDC01002364.1:110286-125716 GCA_002245475.1 Calephelis virginiensis
CAATTCGTAGCGCAATTCGATCAATTTGGCCATGACAACGGCGGAGGTGTGAGCCGGTGTTGTTGTCTGGTGTGAGCAAACGCGGCACCCATCGCGCCGACAAAGTTTTCGTGCCCAATTACCCAATTACCCAATTCTTCGTGCAGAATATGATGCACTGTCCCATCTGCGATGCCTACAGTCTCAGCTATCTCGTGAATCTTCAGTCGCCGGTCTGCCAACACGAGATCGTGGATTTTTTTACGTTTTCTTCTGTAGTAGCCGTTTTCGGTGCACCTGGGCGTGGCTCATCAAAAACCGACGTGCGGCCACGAGCAAACTCGTTGAACCAATTTTTGACGGTCGCCATCGAAGGAGAAGAGTCATCGTACACAGCATCCAAGCGCTTTTTGATTTCGCTGCGCGTTTTCCCTTCCAAAAACAAGAATCTAATCACCGAACGATATTGTTCTTTTTCCATTTTTGCAAAACCGACCGACACGCTCGCTTCCAAAGACTGAAAACAAAACAAATGAAGGGAAAAGACTGAAAACTACTTGATAGACTTCAAAAAGTATTTACTGCACGATAGTAAAACTCGTTTGTAACAACAACGCTATGGGGCGATGGGGCTAAGTAATTATTGAAGGCCCCTCGTATATTGTGCATTTACACTATTTCCCCAAAGCAAAATACCGTACGTGAGCCATGAATTAGCATATGCGTAATAGGCAGACATAGCAGTTTGGAGATCGGAAACCCTACGTAATTCCCGTAGACCATATAAAAAACTAGATATTTTTCTTTTAATTTCATTGATATGACTATTGCAATTTAAGTTTGAGTCAATATTTAATCCTAACAATGAAAATGTGTCAACGCATTCAATCTTGTTGTTATTATTATTAATAAAGTTTAATTCAAGGGGTTTTTTGGTAATGTCTAAATTGCATTATTTTTGTTTTAGAAAATTTAATGTCAAGGTAATGTTCATTCATCCATTTAATTATATTATTAAAAATGCCAGTAAGATTTAGATTTAGATTTATATTATTATTACATGAAGTCAAAAGAGAAATGTCATCAGCAAATAATACACAGAATTCATTTAATATTTTAGGGAGGTCATTTATGTACAATAAAAATAGAATGCATCCAAGTTCCAAGAACACTTCCTTGTGGAATAGAGTTTTCTATTTGTATCACTTTTGATCTAGCCATATTAATTGTGTTAGTTTCGACGTTGTAATTTTCAATTTCCACCATTTGTTTCCGATTATTTAAATATGAAGTTAAACATTGCAGTGGCTTACCGCGTATTCCTACATCATATAGCTTTTTAACAGAAGTTTGTATTGTACTTTGTCGTATGCTTTTGTCATATCTAAAAGAACTCCAAAAGCATACTTCTTTTCATTTAATATATTCAGTATTTCATTTATGTATTTAAATACGGCTAATATTGCTATATGGTTTTTTCAAAATCCGTTTTGAGAATTATGAAATATTTTGTATTTTTCACAAAAAGAATATAAGCGTGTTTGCATTGCTTTTTCAAAAATGTTTGATGATGTCGGCAAAAGTGCTATAGGCCAGTAGTTGTTAGGGTCTTGTTTACATGCCTTTTTATGGATAGGTTTTATAACTGATACTTTTAAGAGGTCTGGAAAATTTCCCTCTTGAAAAGATTGATTGACTAATAAGTAATATGGTATGGTCAATTCTTTGGCAAAGTATTTTAAGTCAAAATGGGTGAACCAATTTTAACCAATAGATTAACCTTGGAAAAAGATTTAAGCTGCTCTTCATCCAGACAAATTGAACTACCCGAGAGAGATAAGGAAACATGTGATCTTAGCCATCTAAAATATGATATTTGGGCTTTATTTCGTATCAAGTTTAAGACACGTCGATTAATTTTAATTAAAATTTAAAAAAAAACAAAACAAATTATAGATAATAGTAACTAAATATGGAATACTACAATCACTATTAAAAATCAACCTTAATTATATAAGACTCTTTCGCAACTTTGGTATTAAATATAAAGGAACACAAATTACTTGCAAAAATCATAAATCCAGGTATCAGATTCTGGCCCAGCACAATCATTATGAGCCCAAAGTCCACACATCAGGCACTGAATCCATGTTTCCCCGTGAGTGTCATTCGAAAACAGCATGCTGCAAAAAATACACTCTGAATCTTCAGATTCCGGAGCTGCATTTCCTATTAAGGCGTCAGGCTCACTGTCTGTATCAAACAACACCATCTCTTCATCATCTGAATCTGACTTCGAATCTTTGTATTCTTTTGGCTTTTTTCCTTTTGATTTCTTCTGATTCTGTTTTTTATTCTTGTTCTTTGCCAATATATTTTCTTTCTCTTCCTTTTTCTTGCTTTTTTCTATGAGATCATTCTTGTAGGGTGAAGAAGTGATGACTGCTGTAACAGATGCTTTTCTTCCTCTATTAGATGGTTTTCTTTTCCTGTTTGGTACTGGACTGATGTCATATGGAGATACTAATCCTAAACTGCTACGAGAAAGTCCGGAAGTTGAAGGTATAGGTTCAATATTCGTGTCTGGTCTGGATGTGGGAGCTTCAGTTAAAGAAACACAGTCATCAGGTGCTCTAATAATTGACATTGATTGTCCAAAAGGTCGGGGACTTGTTGTCGCTGACATGTAGTTGTCTGTGCAACCATCTTTAACTGCATCTTGTTGTGCAGCAAGATAGTCAGCCGCAGTAAACATATTTCTATTGAATGGCCATAGTCCTGTTACAGGAAATCCATTTGCCGCAATCTCACCTGTTTGAACTTTTAAGTAGACCTTACCAAATAGCTCCATAACATCGTAAGGGCTTAGTGTTCTGTTATTGTCTCTGATCCACATTCGTATTTCTTCACTATAATAAGTTTTAAGTGGTCCCATAAATGTTTTGTCTAGCGGCTGTAGTTTGTGAGTAGTATGAGGAGGTAGCGATACTATTTCCACATTATTTTGCCTAGCAAGCTCTATTACATCGATGTTACGAGTGTGAGAAAAATTACCATCTAAGATCAATAATACTTTCGAATGCGGAGTAGGGTTGGTATGTTTGATGAAATGTTTGAACCAGTCAATAAATATGTTCATTTGAATCCAACCTGATGGATGTGCAACACCAACAGCGCCTGGGGGACAACCTATCATTAACTGATCACTCATATTCTTCCGAGGAAATATAACTAAAGGAGGCACAAAATGACCGGTGGCGCTCATGGCAACAATAATTGTCATTAAGTTTCACTTACCTCAGCTGAAAGGGGTTCACCCTTTCAGCTGAGGTAAGTGAAGCTATCTGGCGTTTTCCTTTATGGCCAATAACTTGGGGTATCTTGCTCTGTACAACGGTAAGTCCAGATTCATCGACGTTGTATATGCGGTTTGGGCCATAGTGTTCTTTATTGTAGATGTCTTCAAGGATATCAAAGAATGCGTCTACTTTTTCTTTACTGAAGCCAAATGCGCTAGCAAAAGATGTGCCAGTTGGTCTTCTGATAGTTTGTCTCTATGGCGTTTAAGAAATAGCTTTAGCCATTTTTTTCCAGCCATTCCCATGTCACCAAAAGGATTTTCCAACTGGTTACGCCTTGCCAACATGTAAGCCATTCTGCGAACATCGTTTCTTGTTAAGCCATGAAATTTGCTATCCATCATTAAAATATAGTCTACTAAAAGATTTTCAAGGGCTGTCCCTAAAACAGTTTTTCTCCCTAGGGTTGTAGCCACGGCTTCTTCTGGGGGTAATTCGTTTTTCTGGCATAATCGAAATAAGGTAGCTCTTGGCACACCAAAGTGTTTTGCAGCTCTCAAATAACCTATTTTTTTCTCTCTTACTAATTTAATAGCTTCAGTCATATGCTCGGAATTCCATTTTTTCGCTTTGACTTTGAATTGACGCCAGCCATTCTGTAAAAATCGGAAAAATAATACTTTGAAGCATATTTAACCAAATCATCAAGTCAGGTGAGAAAACAGAGACCAATCCTATTAACAGTCCATATTTGTATTTTCCAACGATTTCATATTCACATTCATCCTATTAATATTATAAATGCGAAAGTTTGTAAGTATGGATGTATGGATGTTTGTTACTGTTTCACGCTCGAATGGCTGAACGGATTTGTCTGAAATTTGGAAGACAGATAGATTGTGACCTGAATTAACATATAGGCTATTGTTAATCCCGATCGCACACCGGGTTTTTGTGAAAACGCGGGCGAGGCCGCAGCTAGCAGCTAGTACTCGAATATTTCAAAACGTATTTCAGTCAAATACTGCTAAAATCTACAAAAGAACATCTAACACATCTAAGGAAGTTATAAAAACAATGCTGTGTGCACTTTTTGTACGAAAAATACGTAAATTTTACATACCTTAGAAAGTTTTGCGGCAGCGGTAAAACAAAACACGGCAACAGCGATGAATGGGCTCGCTCGACTGACAAGTAACAACTTGTACGCGCGGATGGCTATTGAAAGAAAGAGACAAACACTATTCTACGTAGATGTGAGTGTTCGTTTGAGAGAAATGTCGGTATTCCATATTAGGGATACTATTCCATAATTAGTTACTTTCCTCTACAATTTAGTATGTCAAAAATACAAAAAAAACTTGATACCATTTTCTAGTACTTTTTAATTGGAAAGTTTTTGTTTTTATTCTATTTGTTACATCTTCGTTGCTTTATTCGTGTTTTTTGTATTTTTTTAGAGTTAAATTCGTTTAAGTTAGTTAAATTCTTTGGGTAAGTTGCATTGCAATTTGTAATTTTGAGTTTTATTATCAAGCGGTGTTTACCTGTAAATGTTTAATACAATTACGTAGCTTAAGTTATTATGCATGAAAAGAAACATTTTATCATTGTACTTAAACGTTGGTAAGCCATTTAAATAAAATAAAATAGAAGTAAGTTTAACTTCTTTTTCAGCAATAGATAGGTAATAAAAATAACCACGTTAAAAAAAAGACTTCAAAACTAAAATGTAAAAAATAATAAAGATTTAATATTTATTATATACTACCTATTATTTATATACGCCCTATACATATAGGTTTGAAGGCGGTGCCAAGCCTTAAATAATTAGATTTTAAGTGAGTATCAACTTGGCTTGGCACCGACTTCAAACCTATTAGCAAATAGCTCATTCATATAAATAATAAGTAGTAAGTATGTAATTAATATTAAATTAAAATTATAATATTTTACTTTTTAGTTTGGAAGTCGGTTTTTTAAACATATAGTTATTTTTATTTACTGCTTTTTAGTTTATTGCTAATATGATTTAATTTAATAAAAATAGACATGGGGCATATGTGAACGTAGATAAAAAAATGCTCATAAAATAACAACTAATAGGCCTAACCAATTTTTATGGGGCCAATTCGAAACTATTCTGCATAAAACAAAAAAATAATTAAGTCAATCGGTTCAGAAACCTCAGATAAATCGGTGTACATGCATAAAAAAAATATACTGGACGAATTGAGAACCTCCTCGTCTTTTCGAACTCGGTTAAATAGATAGCCGATACACTTGTACAAAAAGCCTTCCATCCCAGCCTTAGGGCAGTGCCGCACTTGTAACATCTATGATTTCTCAGTTTGTTCGCTAACCGTTATCACTACATAGTATGAAACAAAGTCGCTTCCTCTGTTCCTACGTCTATTTGTATTCTTTAATCTTTAAATATACGCAATGGATTTTGTTGCGGTTTTTTAATAGATACAATGATTAAAGAGGAAGGTTTATAATATGTAAATTTTACACTCTTACGAAGGCGGGGCCGGGCTGCTAGTTTTAGAATAAAAAAAGGTATCTACTAGTAAATCATTCAAAACATTAGGTTAATAAATAATTGATCACACCGGAAATCAGTTCTTAATATCTCTTGCCAAGATAAATTGGCAACACGTAGGTAATTAAATTATCAAAGACATTACTAAATTAGAACGAGATGTGAGAAAATATTTTTTTATTTTATAATTGCTGACCCCTTTCTCGTATTTTTTTAAATTAAAAGGTCAGTGAACAGGCACACGGCTCTCTTGATGGCAAAATATTACCGTGGCCTATAGACATCAGTGATGTTATAGGTGAGTCACTGTCCTGTGTCCGGGATGTCAGACCTATTGTGCAAGTCTAACGCCTATTGTACTCTCCAAACCGGAACATGACAAAGTCGTTATTGCAGCCGGAATAGGTAAGATGGTGCACAGAACTCTAACACCACTGGCCTTGCCGATAATCACGTATAACTTGTGCTCGCCTCTTACGACCTGTCTGGCAAGGAGGCAAATGCTCGATCCGGACCAACACGGGTCTAATTTTTAACACATTGACTAATAAAACTTACGCGCTTGTTGATCTGGTGTTTAACTTAATTCTTTGTTAGCAAAAGTGAAGTTACACACCAGGTCAACGGACTCGTAAGTTTTATTGTAAGGGGGTGAATTTTTATCACAACAATTTCATGAGAGCTGAAATATTTTACTGACGAATAATTCATTTGTTACAGCGCCATCTATTATCACTGATTCGAATCAAAATGTATCTTTAATCGCATACCGAAAACAATGTAGAATTGTCGGCAGAATACCAATCCGTGTCCCCATATCCATTAACAATAACATACTTGCTATTGTGATGCTCCGATGTTCACGAGCTATAGAGTAGTTTGCAGTATTTTCTATTACAGTTGGCAACAACAAACATAAAAGGGATAGATGACGCACATGTACAAAAAACTAAAATACTTGCAAGGGATTTTTTTTAAATCTTATCGACTTACATAATCCTGACGCTACATTTTTTGACAGTTTTTGTCAAGAAGGGTTCTGAGCCTTCTCCATGAGTTGGTATAGATTACGTTCGGTAAGTTACGTGTCGAAATCTATGACACTTTTGGTCTAAAAATGTGTTTCTCTTAGTCATCAATAGAGGCGCTGTTCAAAGTTTTCATACAAATAATTTACAGAGACGATATCGAGTATAGTAAACTTGACAAGCCGTAAACCCATGGTAAGGGCTCTTGAGGATGTAACGATCAGAATTAGTTCTTGCTGTACTCATAAGGGATGGTAAGATTATTTTGTCACCCGTGTTTGGCCAGGGCTGGCGTCTGAGTACAAAGAAAAATCAACAACTTATGAAAATATTTATCAACGAGTAATTTAATCTACATTCTAACGTTGGTCAAGTGGTGTTGGTCGTCTAACTAAATCGACCAACCGCGAGGCTCAGGTTTGATTTCCGACGGGAGCAGGCATATTTTGTGTGATGAACATTTAGGTGTCTGCGTTTCCGGGTCTGGGTGTTTATTAAATTTATTCTGTTATCTACTAAAGTATTACTAAATTTAACAGGTACTTTGTTATAATGTTTGCTTGTAACTTTGTTGTAGTTATTAGTGAATAAATTGTAAAAAAATATAGTTCGGTTAATTGGACCGGTTCATTTTATCAAACTACATGTGGTCCATTTTATCGAACTGTATGATTTCGAAGAAATAAAATCAAAACAAAAACATAATCATAGCCGCTGAATTGTTTTAGCCAGTTATTTGTAGATACATTACGAATGTATAAAAAATAATATATAAGCTTTTACAGCTTACCTTTCACTTAGTTACGTCCTTAGCACAGATCACTTAAAATTACAGTCAAAATCTGAAAAAAAGGTTATTGTTAACAGAAACAATACGTTTGTTTTTCTGTCGAAATCAAAATGTCCGATGCACAATGAAGTTAGTGGCACATCGTTAGGTGTTGCCACTTTTCAAATCAAATTACTACGAAACAGGTTTTCAGAGGTGGTCCAATTTAACAAGCGGTCCTATGTACCCTACTTTCCCCTATTATTATTATTATCTATCACATTGTGGGACTTAGTGTCTTCGGCTAATCGTGAGTGTCCTGGTTGTGCCTTTGCCTACCTCTTCGTGACGTGAAGATACTACTACTTAAAGTAAGTATGTTTGATTACAAAGCATTTTAATATGAAAAAATACTCTGTGTTAAATATTCTAAATAATGGAATGGACATAGGGACTATTAACAGAAGTATTAAAAATATTTTGCTGCTCGCTGACGACGATTTTTGACACACACATACAAACATACATCCATAATATTTGTTACGCAAGTCTTATGTTTTGTTTATCAAAAACCACTTACCTTACTTTCTTAAAATTAAAACATAAAAAGAGCAGGTAATTAACGTTTCAGGCGATACATTACACAGTTGCAGTAAATTATATTTATTAGAAAGAATCCTGTTTCATGAGATATTAAAATGATTGCGATAAAATTGTCATGCCTTAGAGCTGTTGCAGCTGTGGGAGTTACGGGGTCCTCAATTTTATTGCTCGTTAACTTTATAACAATGTAGTCCGCAAGGGACGGATTTAAATTAAAGTCCACTAGAGCTTACGGTTAATGTTAAGGAAGCAAAAACGCGCCCAAAATTTATAGACCTTTTTTTAATAGACTATTGTGTTGCTAACCTCAGGTTTTTTAAAACCTCGTCGACCTTTAAATTGTATTATAAAGTTAAGTACAAGACAAAGCGAACCTGATACTATCAATACATTGTCAGACGGGGAAAGCTGAAAACTAGTGTTGAGGCAGATTTAGACTCAACAACTACTGGTATTTTCCTTGGCGGACTCTTGTTACCGCACTCTATTTCTATATCTTATTATCACTTTTTATCCTTCATTTAAGTAACTTATGTTTAGGGTTAGTTTAGAGTTCTAGCTTTTTTGATGATGTGTGGTAAGTTTTCGTCTGTCAATAAATCTTTTCTTTTCTTTTATTTAACTTGCAACTTTGCAAGCTTCCTGGATGAACTTGTTAATGAAAAAATTTAAAAATGTCACCGTCAGCATCGCCATAAAGAGGATTATTTTACGAAAGGAGCTGCTGATAATATAAAGCCTAGAACGGCTCAAAACTGTGGATTGTAAAAATCTCAAGTCCATTACAAAATTGTGATAATCCAGCTGTTTCGTTGGTCGAGGAGTTAGCGTACAAGGCGTGTAGCCTTACTCCACTGACTAAGCGCGAGGTTCGAGTGCGATTCACGATGGGGACAGACATTTATGTAATGAACATTCTAAACATTAGCCGTCTTATTAATAAACGTTGTTAAAGGTATGCGTAAAATTAAGTCGATATTATAGTCTGTATCACGTTGTAATAAAGACTATAATAGCAGGTTGATCCTTGGAGTAAGTACTTTACTCCGTGTTAATAATAAGGCAGTAGATGTCTATGTTCCTGGGTCGGAGGGCGTATTAAATTTATTCTGGTATCCATATGACTATTTATATATTTATTTGTATCGTTGGCTAAAACCCAATCGTATAATTTGCTTACTTTGGGGTTAGATTCAATTTATGTAAAATGTCAGGTTTTTGTTAAATGACACTTCTTTAAAGATCCCTCATTGAAGGATGATTTTTTATATAGTTTCCGCAGCTAAAGCTTTCTAATATACCTACAACTAAAAATATTGAAGCTAAGGCTTGCCACTCAAAAGTGACTAAAAATATAAAAAATAAAATCAGTAAAATCCGTCCGGAGAACAATTTATGTTATTATTGGTCTTATAACAAATTTATTGGCCTTGTAACATTACACAGTTGCTCCAAATGAAAACCTGTCAGACGGAATCCAGTTTTATGGGATGGTTAATGGTTACCGTAAAATTAACAGGCCTGGGTGAGCTATTGCAGCCTGGAGTGGATGTGATTACAGAGTCCTCAATTTTTAGTCTAGTATATGATCCGAACCTACATTGACCTACACCGAGCTGATAATAGAATAAAAATTAATTTAAAATAATATATTAGAAATAATGCAAAAAAATGGGTTGCCTAAAAAATCTTGGACAGAATATTTTTAATTATTTTTTAAGATTTTTTCCCCTTTTTTGTTGACTATCCTTTATATTATCAATTTGTTCGCAATAAAACAACCCTTAAATATCTCTTTTGTGTTTTCCAATGAAGTTTAACTAACTGAAGTTTAAAAAACATATTGTGTTGAGGATTTTTTAGGCTACTACTATCAGTTCGGTGCAGATCGATTTAAATTCGGATCTTAGTCTATAACTTGTTACTCTTCATACCAGTGATGAGATGGGTGATCGACATACAAACATAGCCAGCCGCCGCTCGTTGGTGCTGATCGGTGGTTTTCCTCTACGGGCCCGGTGAAAAGTATAGCATACATGACAAGCGACACGAGCTCGTCCGGATAATATAAAACCACAGTACTGAAACGACGCACCGCGACCAGCGAACTTTACCAACGAGATATAAAACCGCCGTTTTACGCATCTATTTATCAGGGAACTATTACTTCATGTATACTACATGTTTTTATGTCATCAACTTAACTAATACTATAATTTATAACTCAACTAAGGTGTGTTGAACCTATCGGGCGAGTTTACTGCCATCGAGAGAAAAGACGGACATAGATTTTTAGTAATTATTGAAATTCGTGTTAACATTGAGTGAAATTAGTCAATTTTGAAGGCATTTTGTTCAGCGAAAGTGCACAAATGAAATAATCACGAATAAATTAGCGTATCGTGTATTTCCTCGTTGCCGCCAAATCTCATTAAATGAGTTTGAGTAATGAGGCCAGCGCTTTACCCACCCAGGCTTAACTTCCTTTGACAATTCACGACTAATTTTGAATACTTATTTTGTTAAATCGAGTAACTTGATGCCAATCATAACTTCTAATGGCCAAAGCTTACGCTAATTACAAAAACTAGCACTTTGCTTACCCACAAGGTTCGGTGAGGTTGTAAAAACTAACTAAGTACAATAGCCACTAAAATTAAAATAACTACGTTAATAAAAAATAGACTTCAAAACTAAAAAGTAGAAAATAATAAATATTTAATATTCATTATATTATATTATTATTTCTATGTGCTATAATTTACTACTTACGTTGTTGAAGTTTAATTATTATTTTAAGGCTTGGCACCGACTTCAAGCCTATTAGTAAACAGCACATATAAATAATAGGTAGTATATAATAGTGTTGGACGACCTCCCACTCGGTGGACTGATGATCTGGTCAAGGTCGCAGGGAGCCGCTGGATGCAAGCCGCTGGTGACCGCGACTTGTGGCGCTCTTTGGGGGAGTTCTGTGTCCAGCAGTGGACGTCCTCCGGCTGATGATGATGATGATATAATGAATATTAAATAGAATTTTTCACTTATTAGTTTTGAACTTGGTTTTAATTAACGTAGTTATTTTTATTTAATACTTTTTAGTTTATTGCTGATAAGATTTAATTTAATAAAAATTAAAAATAGGAATAGGTAAAAGTAGATAAAAAATGCTTATAAAATAAAAACTAATGGGCCTGACTGAATCAAATTTTTAAGGGACCAATTCGAAACTATTCCGCATCAAAAAAAAGAATTACTTAAATCGGTTCAGAAACGTTGGAGAAATCGGTGTACATACATAAAAAAAAATTACCAGCCGAATTGAGAACCTCCTCGTTTTTTTTAACTTGGTAAAAACACAGCACTCTCAGACATTATTTATGACCTATTAATAATTAAATCTGAAATAAAATAACTGAATAACTTGAATTAACATATCACCAGCGGGTCATGGATATAATAATAATTATGAAATCCTTTGATCAAGAGCATGCTTTCCACAACACGGGAGAATCATAGATTTTTATAGCAAAACAGAGCGAATAACTCCACGACTCTTCTAATTGTGAGAAATAACCTTTCGTCGTTGCTGTCCTGTGGCCCGGATATTAGATCAATTGTGTAACTATTTTTTTTATGATATTAGAAGGCAAACAAGCGGACGGATTTTCTGATGGTAAAAAATTCACACCGCCTAGAGACACCAAAGGTGGTATTGGTGCGTTTCCAACCTGTCTCTTACTGGCCAAGATGCAGCACAGCATTCCACCACGAATGGTGATGTTGAAAATGACACATGCAACTTTTGCTCGCTTCTTAAGAGCTGCCTGGTAGGAAGGTATATGGTCTCACCTACACAGGGAAACCGGACAAACACGGAGAATGTTTATAGATCTCTCCTAGGCAGATAATAGGCATAGCAAAACCTCAAACCTGCTGAAATTTTCATAGCCTTCAATAGACGATTTGATTTAGCTTCGACACAAAAATATTATTTTAAAATGAAAGTTACAAAGGTGAAAATAGAAAATGAATTACATAATTGGGTTTAACCTACCAACAGACAAGTTGGTAGAGATCTCTTCCTCTTAGATATACAAACCTAGCCTCTAACTATTCAACACTCTTAATAAGTTTTTTTAATTGTTAATATGTTGCTAACCTCGCGGGTTTTACAACTTTACTAGACGACTTTACAAATTGTAATTAATGCTTGCTATAGATAATTTAGCATTAATTACAATTTCATCGTTAATTAATCATATAGATAATAAATAACGAACTATAACAATCCCGCTCATTTTAGTTTCAAATAATTTTCTTCTAGTAGGTGTACAATTTTATTTACAAATATGTACAATTAAGTACAATAATTCATTGAGTTTTACATATTAATTGAAATTATTATTCTACAACTCGTCCAAAAATGTGCGCAGTTATCAATTTCTTATCACATTAGGGTAGGTTCAACCAACTGTGACGTAAACGGACATTGCCTCTTATCAAGGTCAGAGGTCAAGGTCGAATAGTTTGCTTACATTTTGGTAGGTATTCGAATACCTGCAATTTAATTTTGCTAATGATATTTATTTATCTATGGAATGATAAATAAAACTTACCTTATATCGTCAATTCCTTGGTTTCAAGCAATTACAAACATGTTCCCACACGAAACGTCCTTAAGCGTCACAGTAGATAGCTTGTGTTTAAAATGTGACCGAAATATCGAAAAGGAAAGAGAGTTTCACTGTTGACAGAGTGTTGTGACAATTATTATGAACGAGAGTTCGGTTGCGGCGTTAACCGACGACTGAATTAAGGACGCCAGAAGGTCGGCGAAGCTCACGCGCATGCGCTACTTTTTTACCTAATCTTCATCACCAAAAAATATACTATGATGCAATGTTATAAGATGTTACTGAGCCGTCTGCTCTGATATTAATAGGTAAGTATACTGTAATAAGCAAGACGTAATATGTACAAAATAACGTAGGTAAGTAGTATCTGCAAGCCCATATCCCCGAAGAGGTAGGCAAAGGCACAACCAGGTCACCCACGCCTAGCCGAAGATATTAAGTCCAATAGTGTAATAGGTAGCAAGCCTATCGCCAACCAGGCACATATCTAATCCCGAGTACCTAACGTTATTTTTATTAGAAAATTGAAAATATACATTTGTTAATTTTTTTGTTACCCGACCCGGGAATTGAATCCGGGACCTCAAGAAGTCATGTCCGACCGCTAGACTACAGAGCCGTTCGAAATGTGGCTCAAAAACTTATAAGACCGCCAACGCTTTGTAGCTGTCGCGAACTGACTCCTGCGTCCAGGCCTTGAGCGTCCAGACAGAAATGCCACGTCCTGGGAGGTTACCATAATCTCTTAAAACAGTATTATTTCAATAATACTAATTGTCATCGGAGAAAGACAACCTCATAACGTGTATCATAAAGTTCCTTAAAAACATCATCATTTGTTTCAAACAAATGCTGAAGTATTAAGAATTACACACTTCAGAAATAGTAAGAAACTACATGTGCTCAATCAAAAACTTAACATTTATAAAAATAATGTTTATTGCATGTCCATTCGTATACATAACCAAATTCCTGATATTCTGAAATCACTACCTTAAAGAAGATATTTGATTTGCTATTAGGTATAGAAAAAATATTATTATTGTGTAAAAGATTTTCTTGCTGACAAGCATAAACAAATAAAATATATTTTAAATAAATTTAAACCTAATTTAAGTAATAAAATCATGGTTGCCGAGGAGTTTGTTTCGCCGTTTCTTCTCCTGACTGGCTAGGTTTGGAAACGGTGGTAGTGTACGGTAGATAGGACTAAAATTAATCTACCTTTAAATTTATTTATAATAAATTATGAAACTTATGTTTATAAATATTTTTTTTTATTAAAAATATAAATAAGTGCTGCGGTTTAAATGTTAAAATGTACCTATATAAATATGTAACTTCTTTAAATTTAATTAAATATTTGCACACCACAATGTGGTAGAATATGTTGTATTCTTAAATATCTTTGTAACAACTTTTGAACCCACGTATTCCGCAAATAAATAATTTTCATTTTCACTTTTCAAAAGGTGGACATTTAGCAAGGTGTAGGGCCCCTGAACCTATACTGTGACTCCAACAGGACAAGCCTCGCTCAGGAATATTAGGAACCAGTGTTGAAGCAAGCCAGCATCAATAAATATTCTAAAATATTCCCCATCGGCAGACTAATTTCAGGATACTCGGAACAAATTGTGTGTAGGTTTTTTGTTCAATAACTTAATTTTATTTCGTTTTAAAATGTTTTTGGTTTATGTTTCCAATAATAAGTGCTTTTTGTTCTCATTTTTTTGTCAATAGGTAGGTACGTTATATCCACATTGTAACAACCTTATTTTGTCACCCGTTTTCCTACAGATTTTGCTGAAAACAAGAAAAAGCCGTGCCCTCTCCTGAAGGTAAGAGACGACTGCGGCCTTTAGTCAGGTGCGTTGCTATCCAGTAGTCAGGATGTAAGGACAATTGTGCAAGTCTATCGGCTACCTTAACCTCGGGACCGGAACACGAACTATCATTATGTGGCAGGAACAGCTAAAGCGGTGGATTCCTAGCCGGGCAAGTTGCTACACAGGCTGGTCTTGTTGGTAATGACCTATTAATTAACCTGTGCGCGCCTCTTACTGCCTGGTACAGAAGCAGATAGTTTCTCGACTTTATTCTACACAAGGGACCTGGAACAAGAGGGTCAAATATATCTTGATGATATTACCTAGTACACCATTGTACGAGTATATCAGACGTTACTTACTTATTGTTCATCGTATATTTGGTCAAATAACTCCAAAGACCAATTTGTGTGGGAATTATTAAGCAATGGGCGACCAATATGTGAACTGACCGTGATTTAATACAGATGACGTAGTAGTTAAGTACTTTTGGGTTCTTCGTCATCCGTGCTGCAAGCACCAGTGCTTGCAGCACGGATTAGGAAAGACGATTTCCCACCGATCACGACGAACTGAAAGATCTAATCAAAGATCTTCACAACAGAAAGGCCCCGGGGCCGGACGGTATCTTGAATAGAGTAATAAAGTACTTTCCGTCCGCACTCATATACCTACTAGTAAACATCTTCAATGTATTACTAGCAGGCAGTGCTTTTCCTGACGAGTGGAAAGAAGCCACCG
>NJDC01002364.1:125801-139287 GCA_002245475.1 Calephelis virginiensis
GGATGGATTTAACGCGGTTGTGACCAGTTTGATCAAGGTCACTGGCAAAAATGGACACTGAAGTAGTAGCAACAATCTGACTTTTATGGAGTGGAAAGAAAAACATAAAAATATATATTGTGTTCATTCCGTTCCAGGAAGTAGAACTGTAATTGAGACATTCATGTATCATATATTATTACACCTACTACGATCCGCGAGGTTATGCTGTGCCCCTTGCGTTGTGCACCGCCGCGATTTGCGCAAAGTAACTCCTTATTCTATCAGTTTTTTAACAAAATATTTTCGTCGTAATTTTACATCACTACATAGTATAAAACAAAGTCGCTTTTTCTGTCATGTGTCATGTTGTATGTCCCTATGAACGCTTAAATCTTTAAAACTACGCAACGGATTTTGATGCGGTTTTTTTTAATAGATAGAGTAACTCATGAGGAAGGTTTTTATGTATAACGTTCACAGTTTTTCTGTAGCGTATTTAGTATATCAGCATTGCACCCGTGCGAAGCCGGGGCGGGTCGCTAGTACCTAATATGCAATAAACAATTACTGAGAAACTGATATGTAGGATTGTCCGTAGGTATATTTGATAGACTGCCTCATTGGTCGAGTGGCTAGTGCACACGCCTAACTACATCAACCAATCGCGGGGCTCGGGTTCGATTCCCGACGGGGGCGGGCATTTGTGTCATGAACATTTAGATATCTGCATTTGCGGGTCTGGGTATTTAGTGTTTATATATAAGTATTTCTATGTACTATAAGCGTTGACTGACACCTATAACACAAGCATATAATTTGCTTACTTCGGGGCTAGATTCAATTAGAGTAACTTATCCAGGTATGTTTATTTATTTATTTCTATTTTTTAAAGTTTTTTGTGTGTACTTACAATATTAAGTTAAAAGGTTACCGACCAATAAAAAAAATTCGTGGATTTACCGGGACAAAAAGTAAGTACATGTCTATGTAGGTAGATAGTATGTAGTTGATAAATTCATTGAAATCGGAACTTAAGTACCTATACGGCTGTTTTAGTATAAAAAAACTAACATGTGTGAACAGCTTGTTAGCCTTTGCTTGTTAGAAAGTATTGGCTACATTTTAGAATTCATTTTATTTTTGCTATAATTTCTAGATTTACCTAGTTCATTTTTGATAACAAATATTTTACATATATAATATGTTATATTGTCGTTGTTAATAACATAGCTAATTAATTTCGTAAGTAGGTACATAACGCCTTATCGTTTTTAAACATTTAGGAACCCGTTGAAATATTCATACAAAATTATAATCAAATGGTCCAGCCGTAGAATCCTATGTATTCAGTTACGCCAAATGTAATGTTATATATGTATATATATATAACAATTAATTTAAAGGAATGAACGTTCATCCTTTCGCTATGCATTTCTAGGGAGTGCCTAAATTTTATTTCGTAGCAATTAAACAAAACAGCACTTCAATGCTGAAATTTTAAAATAATTTTTCTAAATTATGTATTAGAGACAATTTAATATTTTTACTAATTTCTGATATTGTTGGTATATAAATGTTGTATATTATGTCTATACATTCCTTGACCACAGAGAATAGATGAATACACTAAGAACTAAGAAGGTAATTGGTTTTCCGATTTTACTTACCAGCGTCAGGTTGACAACGCACCCCTAACATTTGCCGTAATTAAACATTTTAGTGACAGGGCTATGATACACTATTGGATATGGACTACTGCCCCGGGGCCTTCACTAGAGAAGGCTTTATTATAAAAGATAAAAATACCTTTATTTTGACGAATTATCAACTTTCAGATTTTATTAAATCTTTTTAGTATTTTTACCGACAATGCTTGCGTAAACTAATTATGATAGCTACCTACATCCTGTACTACAGATTACAGAACGTAGCTAACAATTGATAAGTATAATTAATCTGTAGTAATTAATATGACCTGTAGTAATATAAATTTGATGATGATGTTTTTCTTCAAGAGATGACAGAAGAATGTTTTTTTTTTTTTATTCGGGAAATACTTAGTTGGCCTCCACTACATCGTTGCATTATGACGTTTAGATTTCCAACTCTGGCCCTCTAGTTAGCCTCTTATTGAGTTAATTGAGTCCTGCCTTAATTTGAAACAGGCTGCAGAACGTGCCTTTCAAATTTTCTTAATCAAAAACACATAGGCACACGTTCCCCATGTAACATGCAATTGGACACGTAAGTCCGGGTCCGGGTCCGTGTAGAATAGACCATTTCACTGCATGGCAGCCCCTGAAAGGCGAGCATAATAACATACCAACAAGGCCATTGCATTGGTGTAAGAGTGCTTTGGAACAACTTGCCTTGATAAGGATTATCGCCTTACCTACTCTGGCCGCCATTATGATACTTTTATTTTCCATTTCAGAAAGTAGGCTAGACACTTGCACAAAACTTGCACAATAGGCCTAATATCCCGGCAATATTATAATGTAATATATTTTATGGTGTCTACAAGTCATGGTTTTCTCAAACCATCCTGAGACGCGCATCAAAAGAAGTGGATAATAAGTGGTTCACTGTCTTCAATAGAAGTGGATAATGTATAAAAAATAAAAGTTGAGCGGAAGCGCTGCAAATGGAAATGAACCAATTCTAATTGTTATTCCAGAGTTGGCTACAAATATAAATATATAAATACAAGCCAATGTGTGGTGTAGTGTTCGAGAATTAGTAGTAGTTGGGTACAATGTTGGCCATTTCAAACTAAAGCCAATGTTGGAATTAAATTTGAATACAATGTTTGTCGCATACGCATCAAATTGTGATATGGTGATAACTTTCATCCTTGTTATTTGTTAAACACCTTCATCTTATACTTTCATCATTTATATACTTACTACATCATATATACTATACATATTATACTTTCATCATATACAAATAAGGCCACACGAGTAGGATGGCCGATAATAATTGTTGAAGTTTAAAGGTCTCAGCACACATATCAAATCGGAAAGGGATCGTCACCGTCAACTAGGCGACAACTTAACGTATGCACGTAACCAAACAGTATCAGCAGCTCCTGTACATAGTGATGCAACATCGTTCATAAAAAATGTTCGACGTTTTAAAAATAAAACATCGATGTCGAAAATATCGGTGTTTATGAACGATACATCGATGTTTTTACGATGTTTTATAAAATATTAGCAGGGTTTACGTACGGCTATGATAAAGTGAGAAAAAGTGCTTTCCTGAATAGATTGAATTAGATTCATTTTAGTAATCAAAATTACGGACATATACGGATACTTAAAGTTAAACAGTTATAATATACCAGCATATGAATATAATGTAGCGTTATATAATCCCAAGTAAAAAAAATGATATTAAATAAAACTATTATAACTAGTAAATAAAATAAATATATACTGTATATGCTTAAAATACCTAAATAAATATAATACAGTAAAAAATTAATAAACTTTTATAAATATTTTTTATAAATAGCAACTTAGCATATATTGATTCTAAGCTTTTATATCGGACAGGCACTGGCAACATAACCGACTTTGTATCGACACCGATCTTAAGTCCCGTTACTAAAAGGAATTTAGAAATAATTTAAAAATATCAGTGAGCTCTAATTAAATTATTCTAACGCTATTACAATTATTTTATAAGAAGAAAGATCCCCATACTTGGGGTTCAACGCTTGAGTTGGAGGATACTGAAATCCGGACGTCCAACTAACTAACTTGTTAGCTGAGTGCATTATATGCTTAACCCTCAACTGAGAAGGCTATAACCCTATCAGAATCTGTTTTACGTCTAGAAGACGGAGGCTGCCGATCTACAAGAACTCGGGCCAGTGAACATTAAAATACATATATCTTGTACTGTGTGTAGTGGCGTAGAATGATTATACCCTAAATCATTAATCGAGCTAATTATTTATACTTCTAGACCCACTTCTTACTACCTGCCGCTTCCCCGATAGGGAGGGCGACAATAATATCAAAATCTGTAAAAAAAATTACTAACAAAAATAGTTTGGTGAAAATGCACAGACACGGATGACGGAGCTTGTAGTGTATGTATCGAGCCTACGTATAATATCATATATAATGTCAAGTCTTACTAATAAAGACAGTATTAACTCATCATCCGTTGCATTCATTCCGAACCCTAGTCACAACCCTACATGGCGACCCTGCCATATATGGGACGCGAGTATCGGTTACCGTCGTGTCGTGCTACCGAATCTTAGAATATTAATTCAATAAATGTGACTACGTTAAAAGGTACAGTTAATAATTATATTCGAATTTTAAAGAGAAAAAAAATTAAATAAAATTGGAAGTTCGCCTTCTAAGGAAGAAACTGTGGTAGCCCAGCTGTCCGTAACTGGAAATAACCAAGCGACAATCGATCAAATTCACTCCCACATGAGCTCTATAAATATTGTGCTAATCTTCATCGGAATCCTGCTAACAGTAGCTCTACTTGGTGTTATTGCCTACATGTACCGGAGATGCCAGAAAAATTGGATTAGAATGGAGATAGCTGGAGTAGTTTTTAAAGTCAACGGGATCCTGAGCAACTGATCGGCGGTGTATTGAAAGTGTAATACGTGAGGTGTGGTATAGTGAAAAAAAAAAGTGCAAAAAATAATAATCGTGTGATGTGCTTCGAAAAACATATTAAAAATTGACAAATTTGATCTAAAAACGGCTGTTTCCCTACTACCAATCTTGGATGGGACAGAAAGCACACTAAAGCGACTAATTGACGGGATCGAAATGTACTCGAGTTTACTCGATAGTGCTAGACAAAATCTTATAATTCGATTTGTGTTAAAAACTAGCTTATCTGAGTCAGCTAAGCTGCGTTTATCAAGTACATATATCTCAATTGATGATTGCGTGAAGGACATGCGAAAGCATTTGATGACAAAAAAGTCATTTACATTTCCCTTCACTCACAGCTAATTAAATGTTCACAACATAGTAAATATATAGATAGTTTCGACAGTGAATTAGAGGAATTGTTTACCGACTTAACGATATCCCAGGCCGATGGTAATTCTCAAAGTTATGAGGTATTGTTGCCCTTAAATGAAAAATTGGCTATTAAAAGATTTTGTGACGGACATTCTGATAGACGGTTAAGCACCATAATTGCAGCTCGTAACTATAGCTCACTAAAAGATGCGATCCAGGCAGCGAGAGACGAGGAGTTAGCTGGATTGCCATCAACATCGACGCAGCCCACTATGATGCAAATAGGTAGAGGATGCAGGCGACAAGGTAGGCAGTCCTCCTACCGGCGTGGTGCTTCGACAAGATCAGAAGGTAAGTGGTACTATTCGCATAGTCCAGGTCAATCGTATTATACGTAATAAACGGGTTGGTCATACCAATCAAATACGCCCTGGCCGTAACATACCTTATGGCCAAAGGTTCGTCAAGTCAGGAAATTGGCATAAAAGGCAGGTCAATATCCTAAACTCAGAAGATAGACAAGACCACCTAGAAGACGATAAGTTTTTTCGTCCCTAATATGGACGAATATATCTGTTCTCTAAACAGTGTAAACAAGGTATATCTTATGGATTGGTAAACAAAAACATAGTTGGTTAGTTGACTCTGCCGCTTCACTTTCAGCGATTTGTTATGATGTGATTGCATATTGAGAAGTTAAAAGTAAACGGAATATGCGGAGAGTTGTTCTTTTAAGGCTATCTCTATGTTACATTACTTCCCGATAGTATGACATTTAGGCAAAGATTTTATGTGTTTGATTCGTTACCAAGTGGAACGGATGGAATTCTGGGACAAGATTTTTTAAAAACTTATAATGCCAAGTTAGATAACGAGTTAAATACTTTAAGATTATTTGATGAAAAAGGTTGTGACGTATGTTTAAAATTTGAATCTTTACAGTCGAGTAAAAATTCATACTTAAATATTTCAGCGATGTGTGAATCAATTTTTTATATAACAACATGTAGACAATAATAAGACGAATTATTCGAGCGATAATACATCTATAAACTCAAGGACTGATCACCCTGCGGTTTTAGAGGTACTTTAAAAACCGAAAAACTTGATTGAATTATGTAGTACTACGAATAAAAATATAAGTTTACTCCGGAATAAAAACCTTATAACAGAGAGCGATAATAAATATTTTATGTACGTGCCGTCTAACTACACTATCTATTGTAGCCTTAATTCTCGATCATTACCCGCGCGAGACGCGTTAGTGAAAGATTTAGGTTTACTATGCCAGAAAGTAGGCATCCGAGAAGTGTGCATTATAAATAATTATAAAAATAAATGTTTAATTAGTGAGCTCACACAAGCGTTTAAAAACACCCCTAAAATCAGGCGGTCCACATCGGTCACGTCGTTAATACCGCGGTTGTATATAGTTAAAGGTGTGCAAAAAGTAGATAATCTTGATGACAGACGTGTCATCCTAAATGACTATCACCTGCTACCTACAAGTGGCCACGCAGGTATTAAGCGTATGACTAACAATATATAGAAATTAAATTATTGGTCATCTTTGTATAGTGACGTTAAAGATTATGTGTCCAAATGCAAGAAATGTCAGACACAAAAGAACTCGTTAAAAACAGTACAACCGATGGAAATTACAACTACAGCGAAATTAAGCTTCGATAAAGTTTACCTTGATACAGTCGGTCCTTTAAATAAGGATGACAATGATTTTAGTTATATTCGGACACTACAATGCGAATTGTCAAAATTTGTGAAGGCGTATCCTTTGGAATATAAAGATGTCACTAGTGTAGCTAGAGCTTTTGTAGAAAATTTTATTTTAAGATATGGTATTCCAAAAGAGATAGCAACTGATCGGGGGTCCGAGTTTATTTCTTCTACAATGAAAGAGGTTTGCAAGCTTTTAAAAATAACTCAGACTACATCAACAGCACACCATCATGAGAGCATTGGAGCGTTGGAAAATTCCCACAAAACAATGGGTGCGTATCTTAGAATAAATACCGAAAATCAAATAAATTTATCGAGCAGTTGGTTACCTTACTGGTGTTTTTCGTATAACAATACTGTCCACTCCGAAACAAAATACACGCCACACGAGTTAGTCTTTGGTAAGATATGTAACATGCTAAGTAATTTGAGAAGTGTCGTCGAGCCATTGTTTAATTATGATAATTATCCGTGTGAATTAAAATATAGATTACAAGTTAGTCATAAGGATGCTAGAGAAAATTTATATAAGAGTAAACTATTAAGAAAACATAAATACGATAAATATATTAATACTGTGACATATAATCAAGGAGATCGTTTGTTAATTAGGAATCCAATAAAGGATAAGACTCAACCTATTTATGTAGATCCGTATATAGTTATAGAAGACTTAGGGGTTAATGTCAAAATAAAAATTGGCAATAAAGTAGAAACGGTTCATAAAAACCGAACCAAATTGTTTAAGGAATGATAATGTATACACTTTAAAACATTTTTATATTCATGTAGTTTTTAAAAAAAATATAATGTCTACCATACACGTATTTTTTATAATAAGTATACCTACGCTTTTACACATTGTTATTATAATATCGTATTTAAAAAAAAATGTTATAAGTAATAAGTACACACCTTATTACTATTACAAATATTACTATTAAAAAAAACAATACTTCGTATATTGTTTTTTTTTTTCAAATCTCCCAGGTAGGTGTAGTGTATGTATCGAGCCTACGTATAATATCATATATAATGTAAAGTCTTACTAATAAAGACAATATTAACTCATCATCCGTTGCATTAATTCCGAACCCTAGTCCCTAGCTGCACATGGACGAAAAACATACACCGGTTCGTTCTCTTGCTCCAAGAGTGAGACAAAAATAGAAAATACAATGGCGTGCGGGTCACTGAAATTGTATGTAGATTATTAACTTACAAAGAGATGGCACTGCAATAGAACATCCCTCATAAAGCATTGTTGATAATGAGCGATGTATCGATGTTTTCTTGTTGTTTAACATCGATGTTATACCTAGATGTCTTAAAACATCGATGTATCGTTTGCATCCCTACCTGTACATCAACTCGGCTACGGCTAAACGACACCGCGTTTACAGCTTGCCGACCGCAAACCTGTTCCGAGGCGCTGCGACTACGTTACGATTCCATTTCCGTTTCCGTTGCAGTATGGAATTTCATACAAACAATAAAGAACGGCTCGAGGCGATACGGTGACGATTCCTGTCCGAGTTGATATGTGTGTTGACACCTTTACCTACTCTCATAATGATAATATGACGTAAGGAAGTATAAATTTAAAATGAAAAGATACAAATCCTTGCTTATTTTTTTAAAGACTACTTGAGCGTTCTATAAGTTTCAAACATGAGTCAAGATTGATTTTTGTTATCAGTTTCCCAAAAATCGACCAATTGTGAGTCGAAATATGTATTCGCTCAGAGAAGAAACTTTAAATGTATCTCCTGCTTCTATAAACTGTTATCGCTGCCATCTATCGGGTCGAAGACAATTTGCTCAAGCGGTGGAGGCAGTGTCAACTCGGCCAATTCTCACTAGCGGTGGGCTCAGGGCGAGGTTTTGTCACCTCTCTTATTTTCATCATTCTTTAATTCCGTCACTCTTTTTCTATCCTCCCTTTTCCTTCTTTGTGGCGATGGTCTTTAAATCTACACGCACTCTCTCTTTTTAAAACTTCGCAACGCTATACTTGCCATTAGTAAGGATCTGATCAACATTGAAAACTGGAGTAGCTCTTTTGGTCTTAAAGTCTTAAGTTTAACCCAATCAAGACTTAGGTCATTGTGTAGTTTCACAATGTGATAGGTGGCAAGCCTACATCACATATCCAATCCCAGGCAACGATTTTATTAGAACATTAAAAAAACCAGTTACACCTAAGCGAAGATTCAATCCTATTATATGGTTAGGCACTAAATCGATACATCATCTACATTATTTATATGATCACGATATATGATATATTGTCTTTATACTGATAATTTGTGTATGACGTCGTGTAATTGTGTATGGTAAATAAAAATTTGTGCATCCAGCCATTAGGGAGCTAGTCATCAAAAACTGTGCTAAAGCAGGGATCTAGTCATGGTATGGTATCACATAGGTCATTAATTGTTTAGATATTTGGACGTCGCACAAAAGATGTGTATAAAAGTTATAAGCTAGATCCCAAAAGTGAATTCTGTGACCTAATAACCTTATTGTATATACATGCATATCTTCTAAACGCTTTTTTTTCAAAATCTGTTTTCACACACATTATAAACAAATTGAAAACAACGAATGTGCAAATTTACAGCACTCTGTATATTTATTTTGTATGAAATCTAGCAAATCGCCAAACGTTATCGCAGCGGAAACTTGAATATTTTCGCAGTTTAATGACACACAAATTTCATTTAGACAAACACAATTAAGTACCCAAGTCATACATAAATTTGTGAACCTATTTATTTTTTGTGCGCCTCTCGGAGCACATAGGTACTAGACGGCCTGAATAGACGACTACCCTTATATTATACGGGAGCGATACGGCTCAATATGCATCCCACCGTCGCGATAATCAAATAGAATATCTTCTCCGAAACGCGGATACTCTCCTGGGCGTGGAAGCGTGGAAGTGAACTCCGATAAAAGTGTAGCACTGTACTTTAATCGAGGAGTCAAACCCAGCGAACGTCACCCGGGTACCATCATAATGTTCGGCAGAGCGATCCTGGGAACATTAAACAAAATAACTAGGGGTCACTCTATACAAAAATATGTCGTTCGAACCGCATATTTCGCGAGTCACAAATAAGGCTAAATTCGTACTTAGCCGTCTCTACTATCTTATTAATAAAAATAGTAAAATGTCACTTCGTAACAAGGTGACACTTTACAAAACGTGTGTTATACCCATGTTAGTATACGGAAGCGTAGCCTTCGCGCAAACCTTCCCGTCCCATCTTAAAAAATTACAAGTAGTAGGCGGTGGGAATAGGTTCATGCGAACTGCAACGGGTGCTCCGTGGTACGTTCCGGGAGACAGCCCTTGTTGCGCCAAATGTAACAGTCCAATGCATTTAAATAATGATATCTCAGGCTGAGCACTCTGCTCGGCCCACAAGGCTCGGTGAAGTTGTAAAAATCGCGAGATTAGCAACAATTTAGCCTTTCAAAAAAAAAATAGCCACGGAGTCGAGTGGCAGTCACGGCGAATATTGCTGTGATTAAATGAGTTCAGTTGTTTTCGCCACGAATAATGAACACGGAGATTTTTATTGCTGAAATATATTTTAAAAAATTTGAAAAGTTTTTCTGGATTTATTCTGATTTCTGTATTCCTCGTACTACTTGTAGAATTCTCCATTAATACCCCGATAGTGGAGTACATGGTTAGAATAAGATTCTAACCATGTACTCCACAATCTTCAAAATATTAGGTCTTGAACTAAAAAAACTATTATTACCTTGTAAGCAATGTCGAAATAATTTCGATAAAGAGTCTCTGTGTTGGTCCGGGCTCCTCTGAAGAATAAATAGAATCCTTCGTGCCAGGCAAGCATAGGTTTACTGTCACTAGCACCGTGACATCTTCTAGGTGGTAGAACTTACTTTTGTTCTAGGCCTCATCAGGGCATCAGATTGGCAACGCACCATTACCACTTTCGGTGTCTCTAGGCGGCGTTAATTTCTTACCTTCAGGAAATCCGTCTGCTTGTTTGCCTTCTAATACCATAAAAAAGGGCATTTCACTATGGGACATTTCTGGTCGCGGCGGCGAACGCGACTGCCCGTGGCCTGCCGCCTCGTCGGTCGCACCGCCGGTTCCCGTGGCCAAGCGGTAACGGCAGCGGATTCTAAGGGGCTAGCTATTAGATTTCGGCCCGAGAATGCATTAATAGGGATTGGTTGCGCCCGGGTAAGGATCCTCTGCCTTGCACCCTATTGCCATGGATACTTGACGGTTGTTTCGGTCCGGTAAGGTAGCCGTTGGACTTGCACATTAGGCTTAACCAATCGACCATAAGACAGCGAAGCACCTGTAACATCTACGTTAGCAATAGACCACGGATGTCTCTTACAATCACTAGAGCCTTGTGCTCGTTCGTTGTCTTATCACACATAAAAACTAAACTTCCTCACTTAGGGCAGTTACCTGCTGTTGTCGGCTTAAGCCTGGTTTCTACTCGTATAATCAACAATCTGTAATCCGCTAGTATAACCATTGGTAGTATGCCTAAAACTAACGTTGCTCATAGCCCATAGGTTACACAAAATGTTTAGAGTTAACATTTAACAATCAGTAACGAACGACCGTTGTTAGATTTTTGGCTATTCGTACAAAAAGTACCTTTCGTAAGCAAAATTATTCATTTCTTGAATATATCGGGCATTAATCCTACATTTTAAGGAGGTACCCAATGGTAAACGTAAGAAAGGCGCACCGGTAGACCGGTAGAGACTAGTCGCCCAATAGGCCTTGCATTCAGGACACAGAACAGCGACGCCCCTTTAACATATTGGCAAAGGTGAACTCTTACCATCAGAGTAGTGCTTTGCTCCGGTTCCGAAATCTCCGGAGAAAAACCGGATATTGGCAAAACCAGTAACACCCGGTTTTTATTTCGTAATCACCGGAGATTTTATTGATATTTTACTTAGGAACATTTTACTTAGGATGCTTCGGTGTAGAGGCAAAACGTACGTCGAGTGCGATTTGGTGTTCTCTGTGGTGAGTGCTTCGACAAACTTGGCGAAGGACGTGACAAGTGGTTTTGTTTCCCGTGTTCGGACTCTATTTGTGATCTGGTCTCGGAGGTGGGCGGTGGGAACGTCAGTTAGGCTTGTCACATTCTGTGTCGTTTAGAGGATTACTTGCCACAACAGTTACACTGCTTACGCGGAATTAGGAAAATAAAGGCTCATTTACATCTGTTACCTATAATAATTTGATTTAACGTTACCAACCTACCGAATTATTTAGCTTTTTAAAAAAGAAGTGCCAAAATATAATATAATATTTTAAATATGTATACTGAAACTGCTCACGCTGGAGAACATTTAAATATAATTAAATGTTTTTGATCATTATAAACACTTAGAACCACTAGACAAACTGGCTAGAAAATACCTTACTGTTCTTTGAACCTCAGTTAGTTCGGAAAGTTTTTCAGCAACATTTTTTTAATGATAGGCGCATTTCATTTCAAAGGCTGCCCTGACACAGTGGAAATGCTTTGCTTCCTGAACCAAAATCAGTTGTTATAAATGACTAGCTGACCCGGGAGACGTTATTCTGCTATTTTTTTTTGCTGTGATTCACCAGCATCACTTAGGGTTATAAAAATAGATGTTACCCGGTTCTCAGACCTACTTAATGTGCTCACAAAATTTCATGAGAATTGTTTTCGGAGCCGTTTCGGAGGAGTACGGTAACTAACATTATGACACGGGAATTTTATATGTAAGATTATGTAGGTATAGATATTATACCTATTTATAATAACCATTAATTTTGTGTGTGTGTGTCTGTGTAGTATGACACTACTATTGTGTTAAACGTTTCAAATTTATAATTTAAACTTTTGAGATTTTGTTTTAATTACTTCTAATGACAGCAAACTAATGCTTTTTATAGAAATTTAATTAATCCCTCACGACTCGGCTGAAAACCTAATTTATGGTATATATAATATATACAATTGACTGACGTTAACATTTTGTGACGAGAGCTGCTTATTTAGGGAGCTCTAGCTGTTCACGCGACGCATTACAGGCAAATATTGAAATCTCCTGTTATTCGTAAGAACCGGAGAAAAAATACCTGAGGCAATAATTTTCTCCGGTGCAAACCTCTACATCAGAGGTTGTTGAGGCTTGTTCCTGTCACATAAAAAAAGGGAAAAAAGGGTGTGGCGCAATTAACTGTTAATGTGTCTCTTTTTTAATAGGTTATGGCTCAGTCTACATAATATGTACCTAGGTACTTATTCTTAACTCTCTAAAAATACTTACCATCGAAAAAATCTTTCGAAATTAAAATTTAGTGCGGATTTGGGTATTCAGACGGCACTAGCCATAACAAATGCTTATTAGACCGGAACGCTTGCTTACTCATATCAGTGATGGTTGTAAATTGTTCCCTTTTGGGACAATATACTCAAATCGCTGAACATCCTGCTCCACCTATTAAAATTTAGAACTCATAGTTACAGATAATGTGTGAAACTTGATTAAAAACATATTCCGTCTTAATGATAAACATGGACTTACGAAGGGCCTTCAATAATTACTTAGCCTCGTCGCCCCATGGCGTTGTAGTTACAAAAGAGTTTTGCTATCGTGCAGTAAATACTTTTTGAAGTCTATCAAGTAGTTTTCAGTCTTTTCCCTTCATTTGTTTTGTTTTCACAGCCTTTGGAAGCGAGCGTGTCGGTCGGTTTTGC
>NJDC01002364.1:139659-151976 GCA_002245475.1 Calephelis virginiensis
CATCATATTCTGCACGAAGAATTGGGTATGAAAAAGTTGTCGGCGCGATGGGTGTCGCGTTTGCTCACACCAGACAACAACACCGGCTCACACCTCCGCCGTTGTCATGACCAAATTGATCTAATTGCGCTACGAATTGCTGCCCCATCCACCGTATTCACCAGACTTGGCTCCATGCGACTTTTTCTTGTTCCCAAATCTGAAAAAGTCACTCGCCGGCAAAAGATTTGGGTCGAATGATGAGGTCATCGCCGCCACAGAGGCCTATTTTGAAGACCTCGGGAAATCGGATTTTTTTGACGGGTTAAAAAAGTTGGAGCATCGCTGGTCCAAGTGTATTGAATTGAAAGGAGACTATGTTGAAAAATAAATCTTTACTTTCTCAAAATTTTGCTTTATTTTTTCTTAGGCTAAAAATTTATTGAATGGCCCTCGTAGATACGAGTAAAATTAAGTTGAAATTATAGTCTGTATCACATCGATGTAGACTATAACACGAGGTTGAACCTTGGAGTACTTTACTCTGTGTTAATTAATAAGGATTAAGGATTAGGTATAAGTACGTAAAATAATGTTTAACTACCTAGTAGGGGGAACATATTGCACACAATTTCTTTTAGATACCTAGGTACTTCATGTCTAATGGGGCGTTGCGAGGACATTACTAAGAGAAAACAAGTCCGAACGCTTACTTCTACGGGGATGTTCACGCCCGTAGTAGAACTTGTAGAAGTACAATCAGGGCAGCCACGACTAGCCGAATGCACTAAGTCCTACAATGTGATCTATGGCAAACCTATCGCTATCCGGACACATCCAAGAAGAAATTCGAGAAACATTTTCGTTAGAAAATTGAAAAAACACCTTTTTGTTGCCGGGAATCTAACATAGGGCAGATTTAAAGAAAAAGTTTAATGCTGCGCGAAGGAGATCTGTAGGGTTACTCATGAAGCTCGATTCATGCAAGATTGGAGATTGGAATCGATTGTCATTTTAGGTACTCTTGAACACAACACTGGCGAATTATTAACATTTAGTTAATAAATAACAATAAATTATTTTATAGGGTTTGTTGAATTTATTTGTAACTAGGTAAATGTTAATAATCCCCTAGTACTGTGCTCAAAAGTACCTAAAATCACAGATACGATTTCGATTTCCAATTTACATGATATTGAGATTTAAGAGTAACCCTACTGTGCATATTATAGGAAAAAACAGACATCTCTTACCTCTTACCATTTCAACCATAAACGATCCGCTGCTGGGTTATGTACAGGATACTCCTAACATCGCAACTTGGGAGAGGACTGACTTAATAAAATCAAACATAATTAAATAACCAATGCATATTAGCGAGCACAAAGACTTACCTACCTGTGCCATTGTAATGGCAATGACTAATGAGTCACAACATAAATACCTACTAACAAATTAACACACAATTATACAACAGCCAGAAATATTTCAACATAGACCCCATACCATTATGGTCTAAGATCCGAAGTTAGGTCGACCTACACCGAGCTGATAATAGGATGAAACCGGTTTTATAGCAAATTTAGCCATCAGAAAATATATTAAAAATGGGTTGCCTAAAAAAATCCTGGACCGAAAATGTTTAATTATTAAAAAAAAAGTTTTTAACATTTCTATTTTTTTGAGGCAACCCTATATATCAACTTAAATTGCAATAAAAATTGTAAAAATTGTAATGACATATTTGTATTTTGATATATTTTTTTCCTATTATCCGATGCCGTGAAAGTAACTAGCATCGACATTATCTGTTTATAACTGGCAATCCTGATAAACAACAGGCAACCCAACTTCTGCAACTTCGTCTCATTCCTACTTTAAGTCGGGATAATATCTTAATAATGCACAAATTAATGAATAAAAAACATTGTAAAAAATAAAAAATAAATGTCCAGGATTTTTTCAGGCAACCCATTTTTAATATATTTTCTGATCTACTAAATTTGCTATAAAACCGGTTTCATCCTATTATCAGCTCGGTGTAGGTCGACCTAACTTCGGATCTCCTACTATGAGGTGTTCAATGTCTAGGTATGTACCTACAAATGCTTAGGTACAACGTAATGAGTAATAAAATACTAACTAAATAAAAGCAAAATTTTAAATATATATTAAAGAAAAAGATTTGAGCAAGCTTTAGAGCTTCTGGTAATATTCAGCTTACCGATTCAGAAGCTATTCTAGCCAAAAACTTTTGGTCAGGATATGCTATTTCTATAAGTTATAGCTTTTGGCTAGGATAGGATTGTAAATAAACTTAATTGTGACTAAGTTAGACCAACCCAACATCCAGCAAGACGTCATACAACTGAAATGAGTTAAAATACTTTATTTTAGTTGAGTGTCTTGACAATCTCTCTCAAGGCTTTACATTGGTCGCAGTGGGTTGCTCAGGCAAAATGTAACCATTTAGTCCCCTGCCAGTGCTAAATTAATGTTTTAACACTGCCTTTTTTTCTAAAATAAATGTAGTTCTGACCTAGTTCTACAGAAAACATGATAGTTTTGTGGTTGAATTAAAAACAAAGTTCAAAGCGAAGACAATACTTGCACTCAAAATATAAGTCAAAATTAGTCAAAAAGGTTTTAGAATGCAATTTTTGTGTTTATCCCTTGTATGTTAAATACAACAGAATAAATGAAGTAAACATCTGTCTCGTTCCTTAATATGAAGAACAAAAGACTGTTGTGCACTCACTATTTGTTGTGTACTTTAAATTAATTTTGGTAATAAAATTAAAAAAAAACTATTGAAAACAAGCTCGTTTTGTATCTTTATTATGTAAATTTGCAGATATAATCAATACAAATTATGGTCATGTAAATTAGGATCTATTGTAAATAATACACTATGAACTGGGTTGAGGACTCACACTGCCTATCAGGAGGTTCAACCATTTGCAAATTTAGACTCGTTTAAATATAAAAAGGCAGTCTCAGATGTGGCATTACAAATACTGTCTTATACCTAAAGTTTACATTATGAGATTTTCCTTGTGATAGTGATTAGACAACTTAATTTATGTGAACTATCTGGTTATGGTATGTATGCAAGACTCCAACAGGTTTCTCACATTCTAGCTATAAGTGCAATATAATGTCAACTATGACATAAGGGATGTTTTACATGGGCCATCAGAATGCCACAAGTTACATAACAAATTACCTAATGAGGAAGTTATGTTTTAACCATGATTGATTTTCTTCATGAAATTTTAATGTAAATGTGAACTGACCCATATAAATTGCCCTGGAAAAACCTATATTGTCTATGTCTTCATACATCACAATTTTCTCTACAGCTATCTGTACAATTTAAAAATCATAACTTTCAGTGTACCAATCTAAAACAATGCTACTTAATGAGCAGCAGGTGTATTATATACAATCTACTGCACAAAACATGAATTTTCATACTTTATTCATTTATCTATTTGCATTATAGTTATTCTCAAATTAAAAGTATTACTAGTAAAACAATCTAGATACAAATTAAACTATTCACAAACAAATCCATAAATAAACTTTGATTAACACATAAAACTTTATAATAACCCATTAATGGATAAGGCTATGCATATAATAGCCAGCAGATATGCAGACACAATGGATTTTTTTGCTTTGCATGTGGCTTAGACTTAGGCACACATTGAATCATTATGTTTATAAAAATCATACTAGCTAATATATGTACAACATTATGAGTCAATGATTTGTATAATGTGAGAGAGCAATCATTCCTCAGGTTCAGGTTGTTCTTGCTTTGTTACTTTCAGCCAAGGATGCTGAAGGCACTCATACGCAGTAGCTCTTCGGTTAGGATCAAAATCTAACATGGGCTTTAAAAAATCAGCAAATTCTTCAGCATCTGCTTGACTCCACTCGTATTTCTCTGTAAGTACGGAAACTAACCCCCAAGGCTTAAGCCCTGTAATATTCCTCAACTCTCCTTTTTTATTAAAAAATGTTTTTGAATATTTTCCAGAAGCTGCAATTCTTTTGGGTATATCTCCAAGAAGTTCAATAATATGAGCAAGGTGATCTTCATCCCGGCTATATCCCTCCCCAGAGTGAGGTTCAAAGAGATAATCCCCAGTAGCCAGTTCAAAGGCCATACAGGCTGTACTCCAAATATCTGCTGAAGTACCATAGCCTGCACTGAGTAATACTTCTAAAGAGCGATACTGTCTTGTTTGAATATCTTCTGTAAAGTGTCGGTGAACCCAGCAAGCATTTCCTAAATCTGCAATCTTAACTTCCACTTCACAAATGTCAAACGCTGGATCTGCTTCCTTCTCAACAAATTTCCCTTTACTTTGGGAATTAAATGAAGGCGGGGTATCAGTCATTTCTCCTTCAGACATAGGAGTGCCAGCATCATCACCACAACCATACTGTTTGCTTCTGACTTGCACTGCCTCTGCATCTGTATCAAAGGCCTCATCATCAGCTCTTTCCAAATCAGTACACCCATTGACATTAGGCTCATTTTCTGACCTGGTCTCAATCGTACTCACTTCCTCAGGAGTCTGTGGGGAGTCGTCATTATCTTGTGACATTGGGGCAGACTCACTATTACCTTGCTTTTTTTGTTCTTCCATTTCTTCTATTTGTTCCATTTGTTTTTTAAGAAGCATCGACTGACGTTTAGCTTTTTTCTTTAACTTTTTCTTTTTATTTCTACTCATTTTTCCGGTCACTACTTGTTCTTGAAATTCTTTTGGAGCAGTACTAATGAGGGAATGTGGTAATCTAAGGCCCAAGGAATGTAGTTCTGTAGCTTCAGCTGCCAGTTTACGAATATAAGCTTCATCAACACAGACTAGCACATTTTCAGGTTTAATATCTGTATGAATTATTTTACACTTTGTGTGGAGATAATCTAAGCCTTCAAGTACTTGACGTATAATAGTTTTGACATTATCACGAGGTATACCCCTATAATTGGATTTTAATATCAACTTTAGCAAGTGATGTCCCAAGACTTCAAACACCATACACACATGGGTACCATTTACACCAGTAATTTTGAAATCGTTGAGTAATTGAACAGTTTTATTCCTCTTCGGGTCTGCAGGGTCACTGTCACGGACAGCTTTCAAAATTTTTATTTCATCTAATGCCGTCTCAGTGAAATGAGGTGCAGACTTAACAACCTTCAGCGCAACAAAGCGCTTGTCAACGAGATCCCAACACAGCCATACAGTAGAAAAATGACCCCAACCCAGCTTCCTAGTGACGTGGTAGCGATTCAGGAAGAGATCTCCGATTTTGACAGGATGGTATCCACCCTTACAATAGTCAGCGCTGTCTTCTTGCTCCTCATCGTCGCTAGCATATTGTTCGTCTTCATCTTCTTCTATTGTTTCATTGGAAGAACTATGTGTAGGTTCCAGGCGGTTTTGGTTTTGATTGCGCAGCCCGTTTCCTTGTCCACCAGCGCCGTGATCTTCCTCACGATTTTTCTTCTTTCCGAGTTTATGACGTTTCTTTTTCGCCTGAATGGCGAGTACTCTTCTATTCACATCTGATTTAGAACTCATTTAGTAAATTAAAACACTTGCAACAAGTTCCAATTTAACACAAATTTATCTTTTCATCTCAATCTTTTTGTTTGAGTATGGCGGCCGGTTGCAGACAGAACAAAATGCGTTCGAACATGAATGTTTAGCAATGCTGCCACTTCAAAAAATCTTTAGTTTTTTTTAATTTATGTTCCTTTTATTTCATTATTAATAGAATCCTCATTACAATTTGATCCCATTAAAAAATACATATTTCAATTTAGCTTATTCTATTTATAATTAATAAAAAACATCAGCAAAGTAAATGTTTTTATCCCTTCTTGATTGAAAATTATAATATTATAAAAGTAGCATTAATCTACGCTGTCATAACGACCTCAAATTTTTATTATACTTAGACCAACAAAAAAGCTTAGATGCGGTAATGCGTACGCAAAAATGAAGCGAGTAATATGAAAAGGATACGGTGATATGAAGACGGCAACGTAATAGTCAGTCACGAGCGGTCAATAACGTACGACTTCACATTTTTGATAGAAAACATTCGATAAATATGCCATCTTGCGTGTTACAAAAATGTAAAAGTAATTCATGTTTTGCAGAAACGTCTTCAGGAATTATTTTTCACAAGCAAATAACAGATTTTCTAATTAATTTAAATAAAAGAACAAAAAATGACAGAATATGTTTCCTGGAACACAAAACTACTCGCCAATTTAACGGTGTTGTACTATAGTTGACATAGAGGTATACATTTTCATTAGAATAAGGGAAAATTTGGCTGTTTTTTTTATTTACCCCTTTTAGGTATCGAATGAAATTGCTTAGTTATTACTTTATACTTTCCTATTTTGTAAAACACAAATTTTGTGACATTTTGTTGATTTAAAGCTCTGTTTAAAAAATCAGTATCCGTTTTTTGTAAACTAAGAGCTATTTTTTTAAAATAAAATGAAGAAGTATCTATGCCCATATCCCGGATGAAATAGGCAGAGGCACAACCAGGAGGCAGGTTATGTATCTCAGTGGCCAATTCAAAATGCAAAAGTGTACATATTTGATGTACTGCCAAATGACGTCATTTGTGTTTATTATCTCTATTGTATTTCTGTTGATCACTGGAGATAATAAATATAAAACACATCATTTGACAGCTATTTGATGTACACTTTTCTATTTTGATTTGGCCACTGACATACGTAGTCAGCCGCCAGGGCACCCAGGAAAAGCCGAAGCACTTAGTTCCACAACGTGATATATGAAGCCTACCACCAATTTGATTGGACACATATCCAAACCTAGGCAACGGTATTTCTTATAAGAAAGTTTAAATGTACATTTTTATGTTTTCGTTGCGAGACCCGGGAATTGAACCGTCCCGGGACCTTAAGAAATTAAGTCCAACGTCTGTCTTCCAGACCACATTTTTTATTCAAATTTTAATTTAAGAATGCTCAGCTTAAGGCTCTCCTGATGGGTATACAATCGTGGCCTATAGACACAATATATATTATAGGTGTGTTGCTGTCGTGTGGCCGAGTTGTTAGACTTATTGTGCCCCTTCTTCGGATCGGGACATGATAGTGTCAGTGTCGGCAAGAATAGGTAAAGCGATGTATCCCTATTTAAACAAGTTGCTGTACAGCACTCTAGTACCAGTGGTCTTGTTGGTAACAACCCAAATAACATATGCTTGCTTTTTACGAGCCTACAGGCAGATAGCCTTTACTACTCAGTTATTTTAACTGAACAGTTCAGAAAGAAAATTACAATAGAAACCTCAATCTCATTTTAGAAGACCTATTAATAGATAAGCATACGACTCTCCTTGTGGTTATGGACAACCGTAGATTATAGACATTATACATCCTATAGGTGCATCGCTGTCCTGTGACTTTAATGTTCAGCGTAATGTGCAAGTCTAACTTCCCAAGCTTTCCCACTGGAACGAATGTTTTTATAATCATATTTCAACTATTTAGTTACTGCGGGTAATCTTCTCGTCAGCATTATGGTTTTCAAATAAAAATAAATTAATAGGATCATGCAGTAAAAAGTTACGAGGTAACACACATAAAAAATACCTTAACTCGTATGTAACGCACATAGGCACTGGACACAGCTCGCTAAATAAATGAACTCACAGACGCGTCCAAAGCACTGGACGCAAGTAACGAAAACACGTAAGTATATGCGTTGGTGGCAGTGAATGCGTTAATGATTAAACTTAATAATATCAAGTATTCATAAAAAGATTACGTATAAGCGCATCTCAGTCTTAAGTAGAAATGTATTTTTCGAAACACAAGTTGGTTAAAAAACCAATGTTGAAATCTCTTGCTAAAGAGTATTTATACTCTTTGGTTGACATTCATCGATATTTAGGACGCCACCGCGTTGTCAAGCCCTAGCGTAAACAAACAATTTATTATTTTACATAATATCTTTGCTTATGCCGTTTAAGGGTACAAAATACTCTTATAAATAAAACAATGTAAATAAATATATTGTAAAAATCCTCTTCTGAGCAGATAAGTTGCAAAAAAACTAACAAACCGCAGTTCTAAATATTCTTATGTCAAAGTTGTATTTACCTATGAAATGTGTATTTATTAGGATTGTAACGTTTTGTAACATCACAAGCGCTTACAGAACACGACATCGTAATTGCCTTTATATTTTATTCCAGTTAAATAGTAAGATTATGAAAATAATTCACAAAATTCACAGCAATGCACTATGACAGGAACACTATGAGCTCTTACTCGCGTAAATATTGGCACATAGGTACCTGACTTTCTCTCTCTGTTCCTCTAAGGCAATTTGTACCTGATAAGGACTTCTCTCTCCCAAGCTTTGTTGATCTTGTACATACTAAATCTATGGTCCACCCACTGTATCGCACCCGTGTACAAATGCTTGTTGACACCGCGCCGCAACAAAAATATAGCTAAGCCTCGCATGAGAGCCAGCACCGCAAGTCACCACAATTGTAATAAAGGTTAGTGGCAATCCTTCCAAGCCGGGATCCTTCCTCTAGCATTTTCTTTCATCACCGCATCCTATACGGTCATATCTGTCTTTTTTCGTTAGAAGACGAAATGGTTAAAGACGTACCATCTTATTACATCATGTTGTTCTCCGCGAAGACAAGGCCACAGTCGCCTTCGAATAGTACTCGACGCTAGTGCAAAGACAAGCTCTTCGGTTTCACTTAACGACTTGCTTTATACTGGAGAAAATTTGCAAGGAAATTTGTTTGAAATACTCATTAACTTCCGCTTGTTTCCCGTCGCTCTAACAGCTGACATTCGTCATATGTTTTTATGCATTTCCACGAGAGAATGTGATCGCCGCTTTCAACGGATTTTGTATAGATTTGGGCCCAATGACCCGCTTTCCGTTTATCAATTTAATCGTGTCTGCTTTGGTTTAAAGTTCAGCCCATTTCATGCACTTCGCACGATTAAACAATTACTCGAAGACGAGGGAGACCGCTTTCCCAAAGCTAAATCTGCTATTAGCATTTCATTATATATGGACGATTTTGTGCATTCGCTGGAGTCCGAACAGGATGCTATTGTTCTCTGGAAGGAAGTAATCGCGTTACTAAAAGCTGGATAATTCGATTTGGTCAAATGGAATAGTTATTCCACCGCGTTAATGGAGACTATACCAGAGTCGCATCTTTTGTCTTCTGTGATAGAATTTGATAAAACTGAACAACATAAAATACTAGGCTTATCTTGGACACCAGCCACTGATTCGTTTCATCTCAAGGTGATACCGTCAGTTAAAACATGCACTAAACGAACAATCTTGTCTTGCATCGCTAGGTTGTGGGAACTTATGGGTTTCATAGGGCCTGTTATACTTTTTGCAAAATTATTAATAAGGGAGCTTTGGGCTCACAAGAGCGACTGGGACGATAAACCACCAGATTTCATAGCTGAGTCTTGAGGTATATATCAAAGGGAACTACATTTGCTAAGACAAATCAATATCCCTCGCTGGGTCAGTGTTAATAAAAGTAGCACAGTCACGCTTGTTGGGTTCGGAGACGCTAGCGAAAAGACCTATGGAGCTGTGGTGTACTTCCACATATCCAATAATCATGACATTAAGACGAATTTGATTTGCTCTAAATCAGAGGTGGCTCCTGCTAAATCAGTGAGTCTGGCTCGCTTAGAACTTTGCGCCGCATTATTATTAGCCAGGCAGATTCGCATCGTCCATGATACGGTAAGCAAACGCACAGCTGTTGATAGCATATACGCGTTCTCTGATTCAACTGTTGCTCTTTGTTAGTTGCATTCGTCACCAAACCGCGTTTCTAAAATACAGGGGGATCTAACGCCAGACAGATTCTTTCATATACCCAGTGCGGACAATCCCGCTGATTGTCTGTCACATGGTTTGACCCCTGCGCAACTTACAGACCATCCGCTTTGGTTCCACGGACCACTGTGGTTACGCTTAACACCAGCTCAATGGCCTGTCATGACTTTCAACCCCTCCACGGTTTCTAAACCGCCCGAGGAGAAATCAGTTATCATGGTCAATTTGCAGGAGGTAAAGAGTGTAACATCCGAACTGCTGTGCTTGGCTGACCTTGTTACATCCTGGTCTAGACTTCTACGCATTGCTACGTATTTGTTTCGCTTCATAAAGATACTACCGCAATGCAAATATTTTACAGCGTCAGATTTATTTTATTATTTATTTAAATTATTTTAAATGTATATTTATTTAAATTTTATTATTTATTTAAATTATGCTGAACATCGAGTAATTCGTGAATAACAAGAATTTTATTTTTACCGCGAAATAAACCATCTTAAAACCAATCAACACTGTTCCTTGTATGTCCAACGTTTGAAACGTTCTTGCACGAAGGCATTATGCGCGTAGGAGGTCGTTTATCACAAGCAGATTTGTCATTCGAGAACCGTCATCCTATGCTGTTACCGCGTAAAGATCGTATAGTCACGCTTATAATTACTTATTACCATAAAATAAATTGTCACGCCGGTCCAGACTTATTAGCTGCTATCTTAAGACAAAAGTATTGTATGTTATCCGCTCGTTACTTAATTCGCAGTGTCATTTTTAAGTGTAATATTTGTTTCAAACTCCGACCAAAGCAAAGTTTCCCTGAAATGTCTGAGCATAAAGAATGCAGAGTCAATGCTGTATTCAAAGCGTTTGCTCATACTGGCACTGATTTTGCCGGACCTTTGAGGGTAACTCCTTATAGAAGTAGGGGCATACGCGCCCATAAGGCGTACATCTGTTTGTTCATAGGTCTAACCACCCGCGCTGTACATATAGAATTAGCGTCAGAACTGAATACGGAATGTTTTCTGTCCGCTTTGAAAAGGTTCCTATGTCGTCGAGGACCTGTAGCCCATATTTACAGCGATAGAGGCACAAATTATGTAGGCGCTAAAAGATATTTAGGAGAAATATATCCGCTAATAAATTCCGCGCAATTCAACGTACAATTGTCCGACACACTCGCAGAATACATCGCATTGAATGGCATCTCAATCCACCGTACGCTCCACATTTTGGTGGGAACTGGGAGGCCAATATTAAAAGCTTCAAGGCTCATTTAGTTCGCGTCATAGGAGAACAGATTCTCACGTACGAAGAGATGACGACAGTTCTCTCACAAGTAGAAGCTGTCATGAATTCACGTCCATTATGCCGCACACTCTCTTTTGATCCGTCGGAACCTCTCGCGTTGACGCCCGCTCATTTTCTAACATACAGTCCACTTTAACATTTACCCGCGCCGCCTCTAGAAAAGGAGAACTTAAACTTAGTAACTAGATTTAGTTTATTAGACAGATTAGTTCAGTCGTTTTGGAAACGATGGAGTAGGGAATATTTGCATACTTTTCAAGTAAGAGCGAAATGGAATACGTCTACGACACCTATCACTGTAGGTAATATAGTAATAGTCGTGAACGATGACTCGCCTCCTTTGCAATGGGCTCTGGCTATTGTCAAGGAAGTTTTCCCGGGTAAAGACGGGATCGTAAGAGTGGCTCGAATCCAAACTGCTTCCGGGTCTTATCTGCGTCCCGTTGTAAAGATTTGCCCTTTGCCTAGCCAATAAGTTAAATCTTATTTGCTCATACATTTAAATATAAGTTGCATTAATATAAATCGCATTTCTTTAGCTTTCATAAGTGCCCTCGCATTAGTTTATAATTTGCCCCGCATTGGCTTATAATTTGCCCGCATTAGTTTATAATTTGCCCCGCATTGGCTTATAATTTACCCGCATTTTTTTATAATTTGTCCCGCATAAGTCTATAACTCGTGCCGCTTAAATTATAACTTGTCGAGCTTTAGTTTTATCTTAATCTACCCGCACAATGCACTGCGACGACACATACAATTGTAGTCGTATTCCGCACAATTATCTCATTTTCTTCAGAGTTTCATGGCAACACTCAATCTGTCAAAAGCAAATTCGATCAGCTGTGAATATTTTTATTAAGGGCAAACGTTCAACACAGCTAGGCAAAAAATTACAAGAGATGGCGCTATTCTGTCAAATTACACGTTTTTATTTATTTCAGTATTATAAACGACAAATAAACTAATTTTATGCAAATTTGCGCCTTTTTCTGATTGTTTCTTAAGACAAATGAAACGCATGTAAGCCTATCAGCACTCATGTTTTTGAGAAAACTAAATTGTTTTGACACTAACATTCATTACAGGCGATACATTATACGT
>NJDC01002364.1:152609-164649 GCA_002245475.1 Calephelis virginiensis
ATTTAGCTCATTTTATCAGAATGAAATAATATACTATCAGGTTATTAAATTGAATTATATTTGATTTCGCGAAAGTAGGCGCACGAATAAGGACGACTTTAAGTCATAACGAGTTTAAAATCAACATAGGACACTTAAAAAATATAGAATAAATTTAGTATGAAAAACGAATCACCAAGGTTGGCGGGAACGGTCGGAGGGGGAAGGCGCGCTTTTCTAGGGTTCCCTCCAATCTTTAAGCTAAAAATGTGTAATATAATGTAAAAATGTATAATTTGCAAATTAATTAAAGTGTAAATATTACTTACTTGTGTGTAAATGTGATTTAGTAAATAAACTATACTAGTGAAAGACTATTGTAGAGTTTTATCACGACAGAAGAGGCACAGGCCTGAACAAGAAAGAAATTTGAAGACGAAACTAGAAAAAGACATGAAATATTAAGATATGGGTTTATTATATAAGACTGGTATAAAATATAGAGGTAAAAAAAAGAATAAAAATACTTTTTGCACTGTCGTAGAAGTTTTGGCGCCAACATGAAAGAAGATGATTTTGGTGTTCAGAATTTTATAAGATTTTAAACTTAAATCGTCGCGAATTAATAACATTTTTAATTATTTATACGGGATACTCACGATCTCTTTTTATTTTATTTGTCGATATTTCGGCCTAGTTGCATAGACCGTGGTGCACGTGGTCAGTTCCGTCGTGACCACGGCCTATGCAACTAGGCCGAAATATCGACAAATAAAATAAAAAGAGATCGTGAGTATCCCGTATAAATAATTAAAAATGTTCAGAATTTTAGTTTTATAATTTGTGTGAAAATAATTGTAACTCAAGGATGTGACGTACTATAAAACAAATTAACGGAGAAACATAATATGTAAACTTCAAGAAATTAAAACTAAAGACGTATTGAAGGACTCAAATAAGCTTTGTCTTAGTGAAGGAAATGACTTTTAAAAAGGGGAAGACAATATGTTAAGAAACTGAAGAAATGAATTTAAAATTTTAATATGAAAAAGAATTTATTATTACGGAAGACGTGGCAGCATGGCCTAAAGGTCTTAGCCAGCCCCAGAAAGGTGCAAATTAACTTAAAAAAAAAATCAAAATACTGTGTATTACTAGTGTTTAATTGTAAAAAATAAAGTGTTCATCGAACTTTATTAAACTTATAATTATAAATACAGTACACTTGTGTAAAGTACTAAAAAGTGAAAATTTGAAAAACTCGAAGTCACACATCGGGCCGTTACTTGGATCTTTTGAAAATTTTAAATTGGAAAATCAGCAAAAATTAGAAATTTTAGAATTAACTAATCACACAACTAAAGATGAATTCTACCTTTGTTGTCGATATTGATTTAGAAAATATTAATTTTGAGATCATCACATTAAGAAGAAACAATCGTACAATGTCTATCGAGTCTGTGAAATCATTTGAAAGTTTAACTCGGAGTATTTTGCTAGAAGTTTACCGGATTTGTCTACCTTGAGTGACAGTCATACTAAAGAACAAGAAGAAATTAAATTAATAAAATGTCAATTAGAAAGTGCTCACGGGAGATAGAAAATCTGATTTTAGAAAATAACTCCCTTCGAAAGGTTAACGAGGAACAAAACAAGAACATTATAATTTTGAAACAAGTAGCTTCATCTTCAGCTAGTAATTCAACTCCTCGGAAGATAAATAAAGGATCTACACCAAAACATAAATCAGTACAATCAATAAAAAGGCAAAGTAATACTTTTGGAAATACAGGTAGTAGTATAAACCCTCAAGATAGTATGACTCAAAAGTCCCATATTTCACCTCAAAAGAAATCAAATTTAAGTTTCAGTAAATGTTTGTCTTTAAATAGCAATTCAGTAGCTCATAAAAACTCTGAAAAGGTGACTAAAGAAAGAGTTTTGATACTTGGTGATGAAAGAGTATGTGGTTTGTCTACCAAATTTCTACATAACAAGAATACTCTGTTTTAGCTACTGTTAATCCCAATGCGAGTTCATCGGAAATAATACATAGTTTTAGAGATTTTTCAGGTTTATCAAGCAAGGACTATGCAATTGTAGCAGCCGGCTCAAATGATTGTGATCCATACTCGGTCTTCACAAATATAAGTAGTGTTTGAGATAAATTAAACAGGTATTTTTATTAAAAGTTATGCATAACAGGTATTTAAACATAGATCTTCTAAATCATAAGTTGAAATTAATTGCCAATCAATATCATAATTGTACCTTCTTAGACATAGAAAATTGTATAGCAAAATATGGACAATATACACATAAGATTTACCTGGAGTGTTTGTCCAATAAATTAAAACAGGAAATAGATTATCAGGAATACAAAACAAAATTTCTAACATTTTTTTACAGTAAAACCAATAAACTGAATTATAAAAAAAATTTTAGTTTCATATTAGATAAACCAAAGATGACATTTGCTGAATACAAGCAAAACTTGGAAAAATTAGTGTCTAATGGAATAAACAATAACTTACCTAGTAATAGTTTTAAAAAAGGGACCATACCTTATTATTTTAATCTAAAGAAAGCAACTTTACAAAGACATAATAATCAGACAACAGTCCTTGATACTACCGCAAAAAAAGGTACTATACCTTATTATTTCAATCCAAAAACTACAAAAAAATCATTAAATATAACTAATAATCAGTTTTTTTGTTAACCAATAGCTGGTGCATTAAACAAATGTGACTACCTTCAAGCTGCTATTACTGAACTCGGGGACTCTTTAGGTAAAATAGATGTCATCTGTCTTACTGAAACATTTTTAAAGCAAGGTNNNATAATCAGACAACAGTCCTTGATACTACCGCAAAAAAAGGTACTATACCTTATTATTTCAATCCAAAAACTACAAAAAAATCATTAAATATAACTAATAATCAGTTTTTTGTTAACCAATAGCTGGTGCATTAAACAAATGTGACTACCTTCAAGCTGCTATTACTGAACTCGGGGACTCTTTAGGTAAAATAGATGTCATCTGTCTTACTTGAACATTTTTAAAGCAAGGTTCGGAGCAACATTTTAAACTTGATGGATACTGTCTTGCTACTTATTTCTCTCTTAGTAACCAGCGTCGAGGTGGCACCTGTATATTAGTGAGTAAAGATCTTCTTTATAAACCTCTTGATTTACAAATACACATACCGTTTTCCTTTGAATACTGTGCTGTTGAGATAATAAGCTATAATTTAATAGTATTATGTATATATCGTACACCTAATTCAAATATTGAAATATTTCTTGACAAATTAGAATTATTATTAGAAAATATAATGAGAAATTCTAAAACGAAAATTGTTCTATGTGGAGATTGGAATATAGATCTTTTGCAATCTACCACTGCTAACATAAGTTTAACAAGCATTTTAAATAATAATAATGTGTGTCACCATATTTTAAAACCTACTAGAAAACATACATGTCTAGATGTAATTGCTAGTAATTTGGATAATGTTTTTTCTGATACTCATGTTCTTGGTTTATCTGACCAACTGCACAAAGTATACAAGTAGATATTATACCAGTCACACATCATAAACCGAAACGTAGCTTCTGGTTTGAAACAAGGCGTCTTTTTGGTCAGGAAAATATTAGAAAGTTTTATGAATGCCTGTCATCTTTAACTTTTAGTGAAATTCTTGCTTGTGATGACTGTGAAAAAGTATTTAATGAATTCCATGGTATTTTGATGTTATTTTATGAATTATGTTTTCCAAAAATTCAAATTAAAGTTTCAAATAAGCCATTAAAAAATAAATAGCTATCTCAAGGTATTTTAAAATGTTGCAAAGTAAAACGTCAGTTATATTTAAATTATCGATTTTCTCATACTAACAAAAAGAGTAATAAAATTAATTACATGCGTTATAAGAAAGTACTATCCAAATGTATAATAGAATCTCAAAAACAGGCATCATTAAAATATATTAAACAGTCTTCTAATAAATGCAAAGCATTATGGGATTTAATTAGGAGTTCTTTTCAAAATAAAATGCTCAAAGAAGAAATTGAAAAACTTAAAATAAATAACTTAGTTTGTACTGATGCTCAAGCTATTTGTAACAATTTAATGAGTTCTTTATAAACCAGACCAAATCTTGTAATAAAAACCAGACTAGCTCTACTGGTAACATAAAATTTAATAGTTTGTTCAATCATAATAAAACTATGTTTTTGACACCAGTAGATGAACATGATATTATTAAGGTAACTCATAGTTTGAAAAACACTAGAGCAACTGGTTTTGACAATTTAAGCACAACAATATTAAAAAGTGTTGCTAGTGTAATCACAAAACTTCTATGTCATATTATTAATTTATCATTTTTGGAAGGGAAATACCCAGAGCGTTTAAAGCAGTCAATTATCAAGCCATTATTTAAAAAAGGTGATACATGTGATATGAACAATTATTGACCTATAACGTTAATTCCAGTAATTTCTAAGATTTTGAAAAAATAATGTATGAAAAACTTTCCAACTATTTACTCCATTTCAACTTGTTAAAAAATAATCAGTATGGATTTAGAAAAGGCAGGTCTATATTACATGCATGTTTTGACTTAATACAAAAGGTAACTGAATGTCTAAATAATAGAAAGCATCCACTTTCTGTATTTTTAGATATGAGCAAAGCATTTGACTTTGTTTGACATAAAATATTGTTAACAAAACTTGAGAGATATGCCATTAGAGGTAAAACATTAGATTGGTTTAAAAGTTATTTAGAAAAAAGGAAGCAGTGTGTTGAGATTTCAAAAATAAGTGGAAACTCCAAAAAAGTCTATACTTCAAACTATCTCGTTAATGACTGCGGTGTGCCACAAGGTAGCATTTTAGGACCATTACTTTTTTTAATTTATATAAATGATCTGCCTGATGCTATCAGTCATGATTCTATCTTATTTGCTGATGATACAACTCTTCTCATCAAGTGCGAAAACAAAAATTATCTAGTCACAGAAACAACTTAAACCTTAAACGAAGTAGCAGATTGGTTGAATGAGAATAATCTTAAATTAAATCTAACGAAAACAAAATTAGTCGAATTTTAAACTCATTATAGAGAAACTAAGAAAGTAGATGTTATTTTCAATAATACTAGTGTAGATAACGTAGATTTTACTAACTTCCTAGGTATAAAAATCGATAAATTTTGCAATTCTAATTCACATATTGATTCACTTTGTAATAAAATTGATAGGTTTGTATATGTATTAAGAAGAATAAGAGAAGTAGCAGGTCTGAATGCATCTCTCTTAGCTTATCATGGATATGTTTCTTCCATTTTGCAATATGGGATCCCCATTTGGGGAAATTCTGTAGACTTAATTAGAATATTTAGAGTACAAAAGAAGTGTATACGGGCGATATGTGGAGTTAATCAGTTACATTCATGCAAACCACTGTTTAAGTCGCTTAAAATTTACCTTTACCATGCTTATATATCTTGGCTGTATGTGTATTTTTTTTTGTCTGTTGTTTTGAAGGGCTTTTACCTATACAGGTATGCCAGCCCTATGAATGCTTAAAAAAAAACAATTATTTATGTAATTAATTATAAGTTTTACAAGAACATTTCAAATAGTTCCTTTGCTGCATCTCCATTTGTGATAAAATATAAACAAAAGCTCCTACATCAAATTTATTGATATTGTATTTTGCAAGCAGTAAACTTCTTTCATTGCTATATTTGACACATTCCATCAACAAGTGCTGGACATCCTCTACTATGTTACATGTCTCACAATTAGGTGAATTTACTTTTTTCATTAGATACCCAAACTTATTGGTTGGATAGTGTCCAGATCCTAAACGATGAGCTATAACAATGTGATTTCGAGAAACTTTACTGTTTGCAAACCATGGTATCGGAGGAGGCTGATACTGAATAGTTCTTCCAGATATACCAGATCCCCTTCTCTTTACTTCTTCTATCATAATATTCTTTAAATTTGTTGTAACATGTATGCTTACATTTACTTACAATTTCCATGTAATGTGTAATAATGTTAATGTCAAACCCCTCCGATACAGCTGATTTTGCCAATCTATCAGCCTCCTCGTTACCACTCAATCCTATATGCGATGGAATCCATTGCAACCGCACATGCACTGATTTGTACTTTAAATAATTTAATATTTTTATCGGTAAGTATAACAAACTTATGATTTCCAAAATTATTTATGGTTTCTATATGTTTCAGTGCCTGTGCCATTGCAACTAGTTCCTTAGACATTATAGATATACAAGTTTGATTTTTGAACTTTGCGGAGTACTTTAGAGCAGGAATATGAAAATCAGCCCCCTGGCCATATTTGTTTGTAGATGCGTCTGTAAATATCTGAATATACCCTGTGTAACTTTGGAAAAGTTCTTGTAAAACTTCACATTTAAGCTTATCCGCATTATAAGTTATCTTTGATTGATTAATACATTTCAAGTCTTGAACTTTGCGGAGTACTTTAGAGCAGGAATATGAAATGCAGCCCCCTGGCCATATTTGTTTGTAGATGCGTCTGTAAATATCTGAATATACCCTGTGTAACTTTGGAAAAGTTCTTGTAAAACTTCACATTTAAGCTTATCCGCATTATAAGTTATCTTTGATTGATTAATACATTTCAAGTCTTGTTTAATTATACAATTGATTTCTGTACTAGAAATCCATTTACATAGTGAAAACATATCCAAAATATCGGCAGAATATACATTATGTTGGAGACAATCATTATATATGTTGCAAAGTAATGGTGTTTTTCTTTTCAACCAGAATCTTAAATTTAACGTAGCATATAAATTTTCCAAAGTCTCCGTGACAGGGTTATTGGTCCATGACTTACATTTTACAAAATATTTATGAGCTAGATACATTCGTCTTAAAAATAGTGGGTGTAAACACAGCTCACACTCCATAATGTGTATGGGGGTGCTCCTAATAAATCCCCCTATTATCCTCATGGCTTGATTTTGCACCTTGTTAATCTTCTCAACATGACATTTAGCACTACAATCATACAAAAAACTAGCATAATCTATCCTGCTTCTAATTAAAGATATGTATAAAGTCGTCAAATGCTTAGGGTGCATACCCCAGCGCGGGCCAGATAAAACTTTAAGCAAATTTAGAAATTTCGTAGTCCTTTCGGTGATTTCGTTAATATGCTTAGCCCAGCGTAATGATTTATCTAGCCATAAGCCTAGATATCTAATGTTATCTACTGAAGCCAAAATTCTGTCATTATCTTTTCTTTTGCATGAAGTAGTGAATAAACATATTCTAGTTTTAGTAGTAGACAGTTCCAAACCAAGATTTTGCAAAAGGTCAACCATAACATCTAATGCCCTTTGTAATTGAGCGGAACTGTAATCTATATTGTCATGGCTCAAAAATAAAACAAAATCATCCGCATACTGGGATACCATTACGCCTTCAATTGCATTACATATGTATGATGTAGCTATATTAAATATACAGGTGATACAGGGTCACCTTGCGCTTAGCCTACCTTACCTTTTCTAGCCCACTTAGTATAATTATTTCCCACAACGTCATATTTCTATAAATTTTAAAGAAAGAAAAAATTTCGCCCCCGACAGGATTTGAATTTTGGGATAGATTTCTATAAATATTTTTTCTTTCTTTAAAATTTATAGAAATCTATCCCAAGCACAGGGCAAGTGCTAAAATAAAAATACGTTGCGAGAAACGAAAGTTATGGCCATTCTAAAATGTGAATTTCATCTGTAATGATGAACTCATTTGGTGGGTACTCAGAATTGTGTATCTATAGGACATAACTACCCGCGTTAACGGGTTAGAAAGGAATTAAAAATTTCGCCACGGGACTTGAATCCTCAGTAGCTCAATTGGTTAGAGCATTCGTCGGCTTGAGACGAAAGGTTACAGGTTCAAATCCTGTCTGGGGCGAAATTTTTTTCTTTCTTTAAAATTTATAGAAATCTATCCCAAGCACAGGGCAAGTGCTAAAATAAAAATACGTAACGTCATATTTTATTATTAATCTTCTCTCATTTAAAAATGACCAGAAATATGCACAAATTGCTTTACCTACCTCTAAACTGTCCAAAATTTCTACAATTTTATCAACCAATACATTGTTGTAAGCATTTTCTATGTCTAAAAAACAGGATAAAGTTGGTTTTTTATATGAAAACCCTAATTGTATATAAGCCTGGTAAGACAATCTAAGCAGGATTTTCCTCTTCTAAATTCAATAGTATACGCTGATAATTTATCTGTACTTTAAAGTTCGGTGAAGTTGTAAAAATCGCAAGATTAGCAACAAGTTAGTCATTCAAAAAAAAAAATATCTGTACTCTCTACATACCACTCTAATCTTTTGCCTATAATATTATGAAAGATCTTACATAGACAAGATAGTAGCGAAATTTGTCGTAACTTTGGCGTAGTACAAGTATTATTGCTATTAATCTTTGGAATCGGAACTACGAGTATTGTCCGCCATTGGTCTGGTACTATCCCAAAATATAAAATACAATTGTATAAATCTATCAAATATATATATAACTCTTTAGGAAGATTATAAATCATAGAATAACTAATAATATCATAACCGGGAGCAGTATCTTTTCTTTTCAGACAAGATTTGAATTCATCTACAGTAATACGGCTCTCCAACAATTCATTTCTCGATCTAAAGTTGGGAGGGGCATTGATTACTATATCAGGAGTAAGGGAGTCTAAAAGTTCTTTTTTGGATAAATCATCAACGCAGTTAGTATGTTGTCTATGCCCTTTAAACCAGCGCATCTTCCGCCACATATCAAAGACTGAAGTCGTTGAATGTCAATGGACATTGCTACAAAAATTTTGCCAACTATTACTTTTTGCTCTTCTAATTAATATTTTTACTTCCTTTATTTTATTATTTAATATGATTAAATTTTCTGGGGTTGGGTTTTTTCTAAATTTTTTAAGTATTAATCTTCTCTCAGCAACTGCTTTGATAACGATGGCGTCCAGTAGTCTAGCTTTTGTTTAGGTTAATACACGTTTTAGTAAAAGGAATAGTCTTATCTGCGGCTGTATTAATTAGGCTCTCAAAATAATTGTAAGCATCCTGAATTTTCCCGTGAGACAAATACCCTGATAGTTCTGAAAACGAGAAACTTTTGCAAAGTTCATGCCTATAGGCTATCCAATTAGCTTTTTTAAATTTCTTTTAATTTTTATTATATTCCTGAAAACCAACTATGTCTAAACTAACTTTAATTATTAAGTGATCACTTCCTAAATTTTCGTTTATTGTTGTCCATTTGAAATTGATAGCTATGTCGGATGATACAAAAGTAAGATCTGGTGAAGATTTTTGCAAGAAACCATTAACTAATTTAATTCTCGCATCTGCCCCATTGTTTAAAGCTATAAATCCATTTTCTAAAGATGACTCAAATATATTTTTACCTCTATGGTCTTTTATATGACCAATTTGTGTGATGCGCATTGAAATCACCGGCTATTAAAGTTTTTTTTTGAAAATATAGAAAAAAGATATTCCCAGTCCAAAAAGTCTGTGTGTACAGAGGACGGACAATATACAGACACCACATTTTCTATATCCGGGACATCTACCAACTTCACACGAACAACTTCTATACCTACATTACTTACATTAATAGGGCATACTTGACTTCTAATAGAGTTGTGTACTACTATAGCAACTCCACCATACCCATCATCTCTATATTTTCTGTAAATATTATAATTATTTAAATAAATGGAAGTGTTACTATCGAGCCAAGTTTCGCTCAATATAGCAATATGATTTTTTTCCTGATAAAGTAGAGAATCAAAATCACTTAGCTTAGGTTGAATACTTTGAGCATTCCACTGAATAATGTTCATATCATGCTTCCTAGACCGTCTATCTATTATAAATGTCCACAAGTTTTTTAAAAATGTCTCCGTCCCTTAACACACTGAAAAATGCTTCTTTACATTCATCAATAATTACTTTGACTAAACTCATTATTTTATTTTCTAATTTATCCTCCGTTAAAATAATGTCTTTCATTTCCTTCCACAGTCTTTTAAATTCAAAACCATTTCGTTTGCGCTTCTTAGGTTGTTCCACTGACACCGAAGGGCCCATAGCAATATTTGCAGCTTCTTGCATTGGGATTTCCGTACTTTTTGTTATTATGGTTTTGTCTCTCTTAGGTTTCTTTTTCTTAGGATTCTGATTCCGACTGTGCTCTATATTTACGATTTCATCCTCAGAAGAGTTGCTAGTCTCCTGAAAATCTATATTTTTAACGACATCACTATAAGTTCTGTTTACAGATGGAATATCAAATTGAGATACATGTTCCATTTCTATGTCCTCCCTCTCTTTCTCTTTATCTAGTATTTTCTCTTGTTCCAACTTTTTCACTTTTAGATACACTTGTAATGCTTCTTAATAAGCAATGTTCTCCTTACTCATAATTATTCGTATTTCTTTTTCCTTCAAATACACAGGACATAACTTGTTAAGTGCCATGTGTGAACCTTTGCAGTTTGGACATTTAAATTTTACTGTCTCACAATTGGCATGCTCGTTTCCACATTTTGGACATAAATCATTTTTAATCATGCAAAATCTTCTGAAGTGTCCGAACTTCCAACATCTAGAACATTGAGTGACAGGAAATACGAATCTCTCAACTTCAAATCTACATCCATTTGCATGGACATATGACGGACAATATGGCTTTTGAAATCTTAGTCCTACAATTTCACTTTCCACCCATTTACCATTTTTGTCCATCGTCTTAATTCTTTTCACTGATACTACGTCATCATCCGGATCCAAAGACTTCGAAAATTCTTCTTCGCTTAGCTCTAAATCTACTCCTCTAATTATTCCATATATCGAAACATTCATGCTTGTTTGTTGTGCTATAATATCTAATTCTTTTAATTTTTCACAGTTTATTAATTTATCGGAGTTCTCTTTATTACCACAGTGTATTAATACTTTAAATGGTCCTTTGTATTTAATTTTATTAATGTTTTTAATATTTTCATCCCTTAACAACTTGGCTAGCGCTATTTGCTTAGGTAATTGTTCCTTTGATATAAGACAGACGGTATATAAATTATCATTATGAAATGTGTAAGAATCCAAACTTCGAACTAATTCGTCCCGTCTTTGTAACACTTTTCGTGCTTTCTTCGCTTTCTGTCTTAATACAGCCGTAAAACCACCTTCTGTATTTTCTTCACTACTCTCTCTCATCCTTTTCTCGGTACATTTTTCGCAATCTTGGGTTTCTATCTCTTCACCACTTTTACTATCTTTTAAAAACTCGGTTACCACTTCACTATCACCCTTATCACAGTTGTCATCATCCCCTTTACTTTTTTCCCCCATCTTGAAAATAAGGGTACTTCGAAAAAAAAAACGAACAATTAAACGCATTGTCTTGGCCGCGTATGTTTCGAACGAAGTCTCGAACGCCACTGTGGCATGTGTATTTGTAAATAAACATCATCATTTGTTTCAAACAAATGCTGAAGTATTAAGAATTACACACTTCAGAAATAGTAAAAAACTACTGTGCCTGATCAAAAACTTAATATTTATAAAAATAATGTATATTGCATGTCCATTCGTTACTTCCAGTAAAAATATTTCGAAAGAAGGTATTTGATTTGCTATTAGAGAAGACATATTATAGTGTTAAAGATTTTCTTTCTGACTAGCGTAAATAAATAAAATATATATATGTATATATTTATTTTTAATAAATTTAAGCCTAATTAAAGTAATAAAATCATGGTTGCCGGGGAGTTTGTTTCGTCGTTTCTTCTCCCGACTGGCTAGGTTTGGAAACGGTGGTAGTGTACGGTAGACAGGACTAAAAATTAATCTACCTTTAAATTAATTTATAATAAATTATGAAACTTATATTCATAAATAAATAAAATGTTTGTTAAAATGTAAATAAGGGCTGTGATTTAAATGT
>NJDC01002365.1:0-14160 GCA_002245475.1 Calephelis virginiensis
ACAAGTTCAAATCCTGTCTGGGGCGAAATTTTTTCTTTCTTTAAAATTTATAGAAAAATTATCCCAAGCACAGGGCAAGTGCTAAAATAAAAATACGTTTTTTTATTTTATGATCTTGTGGATAAATGATATAAAAGACATATATATCAAATTGAATTGTTTTTATTCATTCGAGTAATACCCACCTGAACTACAGAATGTCGTTGAAATACTGTAAACAACTTAGTTTTAAAATTGTCCCAGCCTTTTGAAAGTTTTTTGACATACTGACCCCAACATAGCCTATTGGAACCAGTCTTGAATTTATATCACCCAGATAACTACCTAATGCACTTAAGAGTTCAATAAAATCGGCTCAACTATTTATGAGTTATTCAATGACAAATAAAAGAGCCCTCTACCGCAGAAGTTCTGTTTTCCATCGTGTTGGTCCGGGTCCATTGACTAAAATAGATCAACTGCCCCTCTGCCAGGCACCTGGTAAGAGGCGAGCACAGGAAAAACAGGTAATTGTCAACAAGATCACTGGTGATAGAGTGGTGTGCAGCAACTTCCCTGGTTAGTTATCCACCGCCTTACCCATTCCTGCCGCTATAATCACAGTGTCACATTCGGAGGGTAGGGAAGCCAGTAAATTTGCACTATAGGCCTTACATTCCGACCATAGGCCAACGCACCTGTAACATCAACGGTGTCTATAGGCCATGGTTATCTGTTGTCATTTAGAGAGCCGTGTGCTTGTTCACTGACTTCTCACATGAAAAAGAGTAACTATCCAGAGGCCAACTCAAAAGTACAGAGAGTAAGAAGTTTTTTATTGTTTCTGTCAGTGCTTAAATTTATCGATAAAATACATAAATACCTATATACAATACTGATATAAGACCGGTATCCTATTCGGGATAAATAAATAAAAATATCGATAAAATAGATTTGCACATTAGTCCATCACTAGCTGTATGTAAACGAAAATGATAGCTTAAAAATCACATGTGTAAGAAAGGGATATAAGCACGCATCTAACAATGACTGACCAATATATGATGAACTCCGATAAACATCAAATAATTCAAAATGTAATTATGAATGTTATTATTTTAAATTAACCTACGGAAAGATGTACCATCTTTTCGGTAATTTGAAGTGCGGCTGTTTTTACCGTACCTACCATTTAATTGAACAAACCGTCATTTTATATCTATTTTTTTTATTTTTATACAATAACGCAACAATGTTTACAGGTCACAAACCTGGTCGATACTGTTCATATCTTTTTAAGTAATAAGCTACATTAGAACAATTACACTTATGTGTTGACTGAACCGTGTTGCCTTATATGCGGCGTCTATTGGGATATATGGTCGATGCTTGTAGCATTGTCCTCTGACAGTTCTTTTTTTTTTAAATACGAATGGCACATAGGCAAAAGTTTAAAATTGCTATGCTTATTTCCTCGCTTAAAAATAGCTGCCTTTTCTGAACAACTTTAATATTATTTATACGACTAGATTCTCAATACAGTTTTGCTTGCTTTCGTAAGAACTTATGACAGTTGAAAATTAACACGGTTGACATTTTGATGCTTCAAACATATCCCATAGGGATGGTCGACGTTTTTTTCGTCGACGAGACTAGACCATCTAATATTGTTCATGGACTAGTCGATTAACTAGTTGAAATCATCGACTAGTTGACGTGTCGATCATGTGTTCTATGTAGAAGTTGCTACGCTTACGTAGGATATACCTTAGACTCGACGGTGCATCATATCACTATTTTCATACTGTGAATATGGTAGTATTTGGGTAATTTACAATACTTGTTAATCATTTAAATGCAGTAAAAAAACCGACAGTTAGGTACCTAGTGTAAGTATTCACTTACACAAAAATAGTTGATTTTTACCGATTTTCATGGGAATCCATCATCAGGTATTTACCAATTCAATTTGGCATCAAACCAAAGGGACCAATTCTTTAAATTAAAAAAAAATCCATCTGGTTTACAATTAACGGAAAAATCTACAAGGTAACATGCATAAAAAATATAGGCGTCAACCTCCGTTTTTGATTTCGGTTAACAAAATATTTAAAAATCTAATTGAAATTACCTACATTCAGTTTTCCATACGTCTGAAATATTAATAATGCAAAAAGTTTTTACTTTGCAAGCGCGTAATGGGTCGTCTACTAATAAATAGTTAAGTAAACAATAAACCTTCAAAAATTAAAATAAATCAACCAGTCCATGAGTATTCAGCGTGCATACATATAAATATTACCGCACTGTGTAGAACGTTCAGATTCGTGTGACCGTGTGCCGTAAGAAACGTAGGAATCGACGGAATGAAGTTGATCGTTGATTGACGGAATGAAGTTGATTATACGGCTACGTTGACGCGTCGAACGTTGCGTCGCGACTTGTTACGAACGTCGACTACTCAAATTATCCGTCTACGAAATGGACTAGTCCATCGATAAGCGATGGACCGTCGAAACGTCTATTCTACGTAGACGGTTGATTCAACTAGTCCGTTTATTCAACGCCCATCCCTAATATCCCACTTAACCACTGCGAGCAAACGCGAGCAACCACTGCGATTCATAGCCTTTGTCTATGTCTTCGATATATAAATAAATTCTTTTTAGCAATCACAAGTCGTTTTAGGTTTATAAGTTGTAAGTCATAGGTTTAAGTCATGTCAGGGTCTTAAGTAAAGCGGTAGTTTCGTTACTCAAGCTCGTCTATGAGATTAGGCGGCAGCGAGGAAATTCACGATACACTAATTTCTTCATGATTATTTCATTTGTGCACTTTCACTGAACAAAATTAAACTAATTCCCACCTAAATTATCTAATTTTACTCATAATTTACACTAAATTGTGAAAAAATTACGACCATCTTCATTCACGATGGTGCCAAAACTTTTGCTTTTTTTTTTGTTTAGTTTGTCCCTTTCTGGGGCCGGTTTAAGACCTTTTGGCCATGCTACGTCTTCCGTAATAATATTGTTTATCTTGTTACTTATTTTCAATTCACTTCTCAAGTTTCTTATTCTCTGGTTTCTCCTTTCTTAAGTATAAATTTCCATTGTTAAGTTCAGAGGTTATTTCAGCACTTGAATAAATCTTAAGTTTGTAATTCCTTGAAGTTTTCATGTTTATTACACATAAATTATAAAATTAAAATACTGAAAGTCAAATCATCTTTTACACTATGGCGTCAAAACTTCGACGTCTACGTATGAATTATTTTTATTAATCTTTTGCGTTACAACGCATTTGACCAGAAAGCGCTATATGACGCCACTGGGGAACGTCTTACTATAACATCTTCTACTTTAAAAGGTGGTCATATAAATTTTGTAGCATCGTACATCTTTTAGCATGTCTTTCACGCGTGTGCTACAAACATTCCTTCTGACCTCCGCTCCGAGCAGTCGTTCGCTAGCGCTTTGCCAGCAGCCTTTGTTAAGGCTGTAGTGTTAGCCCGGCTGCCGTAGCGTGTCAACCTGTCAAAAAAGCGTCCAAGTATAGCCACCAAACCCGTAGCTACGGCTACTCCTGCGCCTACAAAGGCACCCGCAACCCGGCCCCTAACGCCACCCCTCCACCTTCAAAAGCCACTCCTGGTGAGTTCGAGGCCGACCTCGCCCTCATCACCGAGTTGGCTAACACCATCGACTCGGACGGAGTATCGGACTTCGCCCGGGAACTCAGAGTGACGCCGCCTGAGCGTCACATCTTCATAATAGTGACCTACAGGTGTCAGTATGTCAGGTGGGTATGACCGGACACAGATCCATCATACTAGCATCAGACTATCTCAGCCGCAACTCTTCAACATGAGCGATTCAGTTTTCCTAGAAGATGACCTTAACTGTAAGAATATAATTTGGCGATGCCAGCGGAATAACACCAACAGCCTCGAATTGGATAAGCTTACGGACAGGCTAGATCTCAGTCTGGTAGCTCCGTCTGAGCCTACCAGATATCCTTTAGTACAGAGGTTCCCAAACTTATTTCATGTAACGCCCACTTTGAAAATCAGTTGTTTTGTAGCGCCCCCCCTTCGTTTTTTTCTTGTCAATAACCTCAATAACATATTTGTTGCGCCTAGTTTAAAAAAAACATTTTTTTCAAGATTTATACCGCCCCCCTCTAGGCTTCCAGCGCCCACAAGGGGGCGTTATCGCCCACTTTGGGAAAGGCTGCTTTAGTAGACCACGATCATAGTATCCATCACAACCTCAGTACGATAGAGCTAGCACTGCTAAGCGGCGTGTCTCTACAGGTACGCTCCGTAGAAGTGCTTCACGAACTAGACTCCGATCACAGGCTCGTAGTTTTCAAACTAGGGCTCGACGACCTCTCCCTATTAGTAACCAAAAAGAAACAGGTTGTAGACTGGCAAAAACTCAACACAAATATCCAGTCTCCACAATCCGAGCTCCTCGAACAAATCCCTGACTTAATAAACACAGTCGAGGAAGCCAAGTCTGCCATTAGTTTACTAACTAGGCACGTCCAGACCGTAGTAGATTCATCCTCTAGTACAATCCCGGGGCCTGACGGTATTTCAAACAGGATAATTAAATACTTTCCTTCCGCACTCATCCATCTATTTACTAGTAAACATCTTCAATGTATTACTAGCAGACAGTGCTTTTCCTGACTAGTGGAAAGAAGCCACCGTCATAGAAATACATAAACCGAGTAAGCCCCGAAACGTCGCTAGTAGTTATCGCCCGATCAGTCTTATTAATTGACTCGGAAAATGTACGAGCGTCTTATCCTCGCCCGCCTTAAGACGGTCATAGCCGAGAAACATTTATTAATGGATGAGCAATTTGGTTTCCGGGCAGCCCATTCATGTACAAATCAAGTGCACCGCCTCATGGAGCACATACTAGACAGCCTGAATAGACGACTACCCTTTTATACGGGAGCGATATTCTTCGATGTTGCCAAAGCATTCGATAAGGTCTGGCACAACGGCTTAATCTATAAGCTCTACAAAATGGGCGTGCCAGACAGACTAGTTCTCATCGTACGAGACTACTTGTCGAAACGTAAATTCAGATTTCGTGTAGAAGGGACTCTCTCTAGCAGTAGGCCCCTAGAGGCGGGAGTGCCGCAGGGCTAGGTGCTCTCACCTATATTATACACCCTCTACACGAACGACATACCCCGACTGCCGCGCGTCCACGTAGCCCTCTTCGTGGACGACACGGCTCTATATAGAACCCACCGTCGCGGTAACCAAATAGGCTACCTCCTTAGAAACGCGGCCACTCTCCTGGGCGACTGGTTCAGGAAGTGGCGTATAGAAGTTAACCCCGATAAAAGTGCAGCGGTGTACTTTAATCGAGGTCTCAGACCCAGCGAACGGATGAGTTCCAGGCGTAGCCCGGGTACCATCAAACTGTTCAGCAAATACCTAGGGGTCACTCTAGACAAAAATATGTCGTTCGAACCGCATATTTCGCGCGTCACAAGTAAGGCTAAATTCGTACTTAGCCACTACTGCTATCATGTTTATAAAAATAGTAAAATGTCACTTCGTAACAAAGTGACACTTTACAAAACATGTGTCTGACCCATATTAGCATACGGTAGCTTAGCCTTCGCGCATACCTTCCCGTCCCATCTTAAAAAATTACAAATAGTCCAGAATAGGTTCATGCGAACTGCCACGGGTGCTCCGTGGTAAGTTCGCAACGAGGACCTACATCGCGACCTCGATTTACCCACGATAGCGAAACATTTCAAAGAACTATTGGAACGTTACTTTGAGAAAACGGCTGCCCACCCGAATCCGGTGTTAACACCCGCGTGTGAATACACACCGACCGCAAACGCGCCCCCCTACCATAGAAGACCCCGCCACGTGCTATCGAATCCTCCGGACCCAATAACCGTGGCAAAAGTTATACTTCCTCCTCCAAACCGGAACACGACAAACTCACAAAACAACAACATCACATTACACCGTCGCCGCCGGTTTCGGCGACGAAGACCTCTCTTGCGCCTGGCGCCTAACGCCGAGCGACGAGCCGCCACTATTACTCCATCAAATCCACCCAGTAACCAGAACGCAGCACCAAGTCGAGGTACGGTCTCCCGGGAGACAGCCCTTGTAGCTGGCGTTGTAGGTAACAGTCCAATGCATTTAAATAATGATGTCTCGGGCTAAATACTCTGCTTGGACCACAAAGCTCGGTGAAGTTATAAAAATCGCGAGATTAGCAACAATTCAGTCATTCAAAAAAAAGTGCTACAAATATTTTTTTAGTAATTTATTACTAATAAATGAAACCAATTTTGTGTCATATTTAGAAATAAATCTACAAATTGGATTTACAGTAACTTAAACAGAGATTTAGTACATTTTGAATTTAAGATGAAACGTCTGAATTAAAAAAAAAATACTTTTTTTATTTTAGTCGTTTCCAATGATGAAATGGGTAGCGTGATAACTCATAAATTATGACAATATGTAAAGCAAAGCACTAAGATTATTAATATTATGTGTTATGGTCATAATTTTGCTTATATTCTAGAACTGGAAATAAATAAAAAAATAGAATAGGTATGTACATAGTATTTAAATAAAACTAAAGAAGCTTTAGCTCAAGCGAATGCTGCCATTTTTAGGAAAGTCTTTGTTAAAAATGTTTGGAAAGAAAGCGGTTCAAGATTTGTTACGTTTTGGTAACATTTCTCATTAATGTCACTCCACTACAAGAGCAATACGAGAGTTTTGGCGCCAGCGTAAATGAAGATGGTCGTAATTTTTTCACAATTATTGAATTTAGTGTAAAATATGAGTAAAATTGGTTAATTTAGGTGGGAATTAGTTTGATTTTGTTCAGTGAAAGTGCACTAATGAAATAATCATGAAGAAATTAGTGTATCGTGAATTTCCTCGCTGCCGCCAAATCTCATAAACGAGCTTGTGTAACGAAACCACCGCTTTACTCAAGACAAGACTGTGTAAATAGTGACTAATGACTGAAATAAAGAATTAATACGGAAGACATAAGTTGAAAATATATACCTAACAAGAAAAATATTTATTAATACAGAAGACGTGGCTGTATGGATACAGATCCTTTGCCTTTCCCCGACTGTGATAAAATTGAAAAAACAAAAACAAAAAAACAAGAGCAATACCTACTTCTGGAAAAACAAATTAATTTATTTGTAAATAAACAACAGCAATAGTATTATGATTCAAATATAATCTAATATAACCGCCAGATATGCAATACTTGGAAATATAACTGTATCTTCAGTGAAAACATTATCTTTTTATCATAGTAAGCCAAGCTTTTTTATTTTAAAAGTTTCTAACCTTTGATTGTGTTTACGCGCGAAATTACCAGTGTTTACAAGATATTTTGGCTTAAAATTTGGAAACGGTGTATATTTTTACGTAATTAATATAATATCATTGATGATTAATTGTAATTGCCGCGTCTTATTCTGGAAGTTGCATCGCTTTTTCGCGTTCCGATGTTTTATTGATATTGCATATTGCACCTTATTTCAATGGTCATAAAGGCTAGTGAACGAAGTGAAGCTAAAGTGATTCCGTGATTCGGAATAAGGATTTGGAACAAGTTATTGAGTTTGGTTGCGCCGCATAGAAAAATAATTTAAAAAATTGAAATGCCGCAAGTTTCTAAAATAAAAAAAAGTTAATTCCTTACCAATAACCAATAAATTAAATGATTAGGAGTGAAGTTTCAAAAGGTGAAATTTCCTGCATTAGTTCAAATGAAACTTAAATTGTGTCTATTAAGCAGTTATACTAGCTAACCCCAGGTTCCATATCTTAAAAGTATTTTTGAATATTCAGTGTTGTAACCAGCAAGCTAGTGGAATAATTACAAATGTAGATATAAATATTGTATCTCTAATACAACTAAACAAACTAATGTAGGGACATATTTTTAAAAATTATGAAACACTTGTACTGTATAAACACTTGTATATAATACACTACTGGTTTCGCTTATAACAGCATATCCCCGAAGGGCACCCACGACTAGCCAAAGACACTAATGACCGATTTCACCTTTAGGGGGACCTTTTAACGTTACTTATGGGACCTTTTAATGTTTCTATATGAAACAGACCCCTAAAATATGTTAAATGGTCCCCTAAATATAGAGGCTCTTGGTGAAATCGGGCATAAGTCCCACAATGTGAAAGGTGGCCACCTTTCTGAGCAATTAATTATAGTTCAGTATCTTACAGTACAGTGCTCTTACTGGAGTATAAGAATAGTCCAGTGGCCGAGTTGCCTGACCTGGGAATCTAGCCTGGGACCGCATGGACCAATAATATGTCGGACCAATAATGTGATGACCCCATTGTCAGCTAATGTAATCTAGTAAAACTACTGGACTATTAGAATAATGAAGTAATTCATAATTAGTTTGTAGAAAGCTTTGCATCAGCTTGCCTAGATTAGTAGCATAGTCTTACCTATTCTTGCTGTCTGTGCTCTCTATTATATTCCGTGCTGTAGGCTAGGGTAGCGGATAGACTAGCATACAGCCTTATATCCATGCCTCATGCATTTGTAAACGCAAAGGCATCTATGAGTAATAGATGTTCCTTACATTTCAGTCTCTGTAGTCTAGCGGTCTGGCATCAGACTTGACTTCTTGAGGTCCCAGGTTCGATTCCTAGGTCTGGCAACTTAAAACTTGATTATTTTTAATTTTCTAATAAAGATACCATTGCCTGGGATTAAATATGTGCCGGGTTGGCGATAGGCTTGCCACCTATCACATTGTGGGACTCAGTGTGTTCTGCTAGTCTTGGGTACCCTGGTTGTCCCTTTGCCTACCTCTTTGGGGATATGGGAGTGAAAACACTTACCTGTCAGACAGCTGTCTGCTTATCTCATAAAACCAATCACATTTCTCTTTCAGGCTACACATTGCAGTAATACATCATGGTGAGAACTTGCTGTGTTGATGGCTGTATATCCTCTGGTGATGCAGTATACTTTAGGTAAGGATTAAAGTTATGTTAATGTATTTTGTTTTGTCAACAAAGAGGCAAACATTAAAAAGTGACTACTACATAAAGGTTGTCAACTTGGGTTTTAGTTGTATGTAACATTGATTAATAAATGTTTATTATTACTAAAACCTAAGATAAAGATATTTAATGGCTTTGGTTTGCTAAATTCTTTCAAACTTTCTAATCTTACTAATTTAGGCACAATTTACGTTGGCCATGGCAATGGCAACCAGTCGTGTCCTGGACAAGAACTCAAACTGCAGAGTGACACCCTTTGGCAAAATGTTCATTCTGAGGGTAGAGATACAAATAATTTGTTTGCTTAAGATACAAGAGTGTTAATAAAGGCCTGACATATCAGCCTCAGGCTTATAACACATTATTACCATCTTTTTAATCCATACTAGTAAATGAGAAAGTCCGTCTGTCTGTCACTTGCTCTTTCATGGTTGATCTGCTGAACCGAATTGGATGAATGTGATATACATATAGCTAAGGATTCAGGTCCAAACATAGGCTATTTATTTTTAATAATCAATACCCAAAGGAGGATAAAAATTTGTATGAAGTTTGTAATTATTTTATACTGACAAAGTTGCAGTCCAACAAATAGTAATTAATAATAGGCAATGTATATTTCTTTCCATCTGGAAGTAATCAACTTAATAATCTAGAAAGAACATTAATGGAATAATCCACAACTGCAGTCAGGCTGAGAAGGAAGTGGAAACTTGCAAACCTGGATTACTAATCTCCTCCATCCTGACATCAATACTTTTAGTACATTGTGGTGTTCTGGATAAGAGGGTAATGAGTATTGTAGCTAGTTAACACACTAACATAAGAAGCTTTCCAGACTAATGTTGGCAATGCGCCATTAACACTATTGGTTTTTGACTTGTATTTCTTATCTGTAAATTGGTCATAAGCTTTCCAATTTTATGGAAAAATATGAAAAACATTCTAAAATTGAACAAGCAATTGTACATATAGTTCAGTAAGCCAACAAAATATGTGACCGCCCCTTATAGTACTTTAAAATGATTGTAAGGGTCAACCAAGTCAAGTATGTTGAAAGGCCGAAGTCACTTAAAGCCCCAACGTCTTCAGCAAACCCAAAATTGAAGAAAATCTTCCAGTTCTGGAGACCCGACCACGAATTAGTAGAAGAATTGGCACAGATAGTCAGGCATAATTGTTTGCTGACTGAACAATAAACCTCGTCCATATAATCGAAGTCAGTAACGTTCACATCATTAAATAAGACTAAAAAATATTTGCTAAAACATCATGAAATGGGTAATGTATGAGAGAAGCACCAGTTTTCAAATTATTACTACCTACGTAATATTAAAAATGTCTTGGATGTGTTTATTTGTTTCCCGTTCTTTGATGTTGCAACGGAGTGATGTCATGGGTTAATTTTTATCCTGATCCAAGCCTCCAGCCAGCTTCCTGCATTAAAACTAAACTTTAGCACATGAAGGTAGACATGGCCAACGTGTAATAAAACATAAAACAAAAAATTTGTTACCCGAGTAAAAATTTATGTGGGTTTATATAAAATAGTTTTAACAATTGGTTGATTTCAGGTTTCCCAACAGTCGCACCCAGAGGAAGAGGTGGCTAGATGCGATCACTCCTCGTGTGACTGTGACGGACAACTCCCGGATATGCAGTCAGCATTTCCTGGAGGACCAGTACGAGACTATACGGGGGAAGACAAGGTTGAAGGCAAAAGTGATTCCCAGTGTATTTAATTTGGATTCTAAAGAATTGGAGGAAGGGGTAAGGATATACCTCTTCTACTGCTGCTATTCTTTTAAAGATATCAAAGATTTTTTGAAAATAAAAAAACATTGATGCACATATACAAATTGTTTTTAAACAATTGCTATAGTTAAAAACTGTGTCGCCGAAACGCCCACCAAAATAAAACAAAACAGAAAAAACGATAGCTTAGACTGAAGATAGATTCAGAGAAAAAATTTAGTTTACTTAAAAAAGAAAAATAAAAAAAAGTTTAGAAGCCTAAATCGATATCATGTTAAAGAGCTGTTATGAAGAGATAAATTTATAATATAAAAATGAATTTTCGGAATGTGTTGATAAGCGCATAACTTGAAAGCGACTGAACCGATTTGGATAATTCTTTCTGTGTTGTGTTGGTTATTGTCATAAGAAGGTTCTTGTGACAATACCGAGAAAATTGCAGATAAAAAAGGAAGAACAATACTTTACTTTTCCCATAAAAACTGATAGGGTGGAACGAAGTTCGCCATGACAGATAGTGGTACATTAAAATTTATTGGTGTTTTAGAATCTGTAGGCTAGGCATGGTCATGGCGTTCAAAATGATTTCCCGTCCTAAGTCTTGCATATTAGTAAATGCAAACTTCTGATCCTCATATTCCAACTTTTCAGCAAAAATCACCCTCGAGAATACCACCAGAGATATCGGAAAGATTAGATGTACCTACAACAGGCCCTTCTGAGGTCGACGCAAATAAAACTGTTTGGGACCCCTTAGACCATAAAAACGAGAACCGGATACCCAATGGTGACCAGGAACCCAAAAGCAGGTATTTCAGCTTCCAACATACTCGTAGATGGGCAGTTTAGAGCTACCACCAATGGTGTTTGAATTTTTTTTATAATATTGGAAGGCAAACAAGCAGACAATCCGTCAGCTTGTTTGCCTTCCATGGTAGTTAAATGATAAGAAATGGTTGCTGGTAAGACATCAAAGGTGATAATGGTGCGTCACCAACCTGAGGCCGGGATGTTAGGACTAGAGTAAAAGTAAGTTTACCGGCTACCTTACCCTTCAAACCGGAACACGTCAGTATTGATGTTATGGCGGCAGGAATAGGCAGGGCGATGAGACCAATCCGGGCAAGTCGCTGCGAAACTCTACCACCTACTCGTGCTAGTGACGGTAAGGCAGATGGTCTATTCTGCAAAGGAGCCCGAACCAACATGGGGAAAATTTCTGGTTTGGTCGTTTTATCCGTGCAATTTTCCCGAAAAAGATTTTGTACGAAATTTTGTGTAGTAGTTAGAATCTGGATTTAGATATTGAGTTACATTTGGGATACCTTTTACAGCGGGGAAAATCTTGAGTTTCCAACGCTAACTATGAAAAATCTCTTCAACATACAACCCGTACGAATTAGCCGTGCATCTCGCTCTGTTACGTCATTTGTCATTTTCATTTGTACATACGTATACATCTTCACGCCAAGTCCGTTACTGTGTAGGCAGAGAGTCGATATTTTAATATTTGCATTTTTCGTTCATTTATCTTTTTTTTGTTGATAAAAGATAGGTTTGATAATGGTAATAAAGATGCTGTCCCTAGTGCGAAAGAGGAGAGAGGTCGCATGCATTGTTGTTAAAGGGCACTGAGACGCACTCTCACTCTGACATAATTTTTACCACCTTGTTTGTACGGAGTTGGAGTTCTTCCTCTGGTATGTTATTCTATGGGTCGCAATCCAGTGAACGAGCACAGTTGACGAGTACGAATTGTATGTACAAAGTCGCGGTCACCACCTTGTGTACATATATAAAAATAGTATCTTCACGCCCATATCCCCGAAGGGGTAGGCAGAAGCACAACCAGGGCATTATATATTTATTTATTTTCAGGATTCAACCCCAACACACAGATCTACTAGAATCAAGCAAAGACATAGAGGAGATAATAACCAACTACCACATAAAACAAATCAGACCAGTCGAACAGCCTCCGGACGCCTCAGGAGAGATCGACGACAGACAGAATATTATAGAAGTCAGTATAGATGTGTCAAGAGAAATTGAAACGAATCTCATTGAAATAGACGTAGATAAAGGTGAGTTTTAAAATTTTTAATTTATGTCATTTCCTCTGTTGTTCTAAGAAATCCAATTACAAACATAAGTGTGAAATAATAGCAAAGTTCAATATCTATGTCTTTACAACTATACAAATAAATAAAATTGGAGAGTCAGTGATGTTAAAATAACTTTTTACTACTTGATATTGAATGTATGTGTTGTAGTGTATGTTACCAAAATATTTTTTTTTAAGTTTTGTCTCTCTGTCTGTTTGTTCCGGCTAACCTCTGAAACGGTTGGACCTATTTTGACGGGGTTTTAACTGACGTATAAGGATGCAATAAGAAGTTACTTAGACTATTTTTATTTTAGAAAATTTGTAAATTAACTAAAAAAATAAAACAAAATTAACTGAAAAAACTTTTATGTTAAATTTCACATAGAAGAAGTTGCGGGCACACCTAGTTAAAAATATGTGTCTTCGTCATTTCAAAAACTATCAACAAAAGAGATATTCGCAATCTTATAAATTCTGTATGAAACAATCTAAAATTGAATTTACCAACAAAATTTTGTGATTTTAATAAATTTGTCGAATTTCATGTATGGACGTTAAATAGGTTTCGAGCTGTGAAGGGTTCAAAAGTAGCTTAAAATGGTCCACTTAATGTTACTGTAATGTGTTCTTTGAACTTGGTTTGATACATGCCCCGTGTCTAGAACTTTTAGGATTTAGTTTGGAAATCATGAATCGCCATTTTGAAACGGTCGCCATATTGGATTTGAAAAATCATTAATTTATAATCCTTCGGTCTAAAGAGAACTAACTGAAGTTTTATTTAAATCAAAAATGCTCAAATTAACTTTCAACTACAAACAGTTTGTTCAATTCAAATAATGTCATTATGCTAAAATCAGTCGCAAATATATTCCTTTAAAAGTAAGACGTGTTTCTTTTCGATCCTCTAAGGCAATCGCTATTCAGAAACTTAGTGGCCTGAACATATGGTCCTTCGAGCCGGATTTGAACCAGCGACCTATGGATCTACAGTCCACGGTCCACAGTTTCGGGTGATATTAGTGAAAAAACATTTAGATATAAGAGGAAACCTGCGGAGTTTCTTTTTGCTCAATTAATAGGAAAAAAAAGATTCTAATTCATATTTAATCTATCATAATAATACAATATTGTATTGAAAATGTCAACTTAATGATTGATAAAAGAACTAACTGAAGTTTTATTTAAATCAAAAATGCTCAAATTAAGGCCCCATACTTAGTCAGCCAGAAGAGCAA